>SKCR01052866.1:0-54730 GCA_019454045.1 Zanthoxylum bungeanum | reverse complement strand
GTGAACACAAGAACCAGTTAAGATCACCACCACCAAAACCAAAGTTTACCGATTGTCGTAAGTATTAGCGATGTAAGTCTCAGATTAAGACTATACACACCTACCTTGATTTCGGCCTCCCATAGACACCTAGTCATAATACCAATGGGATTCCGAAGGGTCTATCCAAGCGAAGCTGTTTCCCGTACCATCGGTGAAACACGACCTCCTATCGCACTTGCATAAGTATCCAATACTTATATATATGAGAACTATGCCGTTGTGCCCTCACAACGCGCACAAGTGCAATACTAGCCTATTCCGCATTATCGATGTCCAGTCTCGATAATACTACGGCTAGGGATATTTAATGATTAATCCTTCGCGGACTGATACTGTCTCATATCATCTCAATCCAGGAACTAATCATAGGGACCTCTCTTCATTTATATATCTATGGTGATCTGATCACAAATGATGAGAGTGCAATTTCTTTGTCACATAGTTAATTGCTACAACAACACAATGATCTGTGCAAATAGTGACGCTATGGGTCATTTTGTCTAACCGAGGCGCATTATGCATCGACCTCTCATGCGCCAAGGGCTGGGCCAAGGCAATTGGAGGTGCGAGGAAGAAGAAGTTCAAGAACAAGGGCAAAGGCAAGTTGACAGTGGCTTCTAGGAAGCCAAAGGACAAATCTCGTGACATCTGCCTCAACTGCGGCAAGAGGGGTCACTGGAAACGTGACTGCCGAATGGGCAATGGGCAGGGGAGGATATCAAGGATAGCAAGGCTATCGCCTCTGGTATGTTTGTTATTGAGATAAATATGAATACTTCTAGTTTTAAAAATTGGATTTTTGATTCTGGTTTGGTGCTCATATTTGTACTGATGTGCAGGACCTGCATGATAGCAGGGTGCTGGCGTCGGGGAGATGGATCTACGGGTCGGAAACGGAACACCTGTTGCTGTTTTGGCCGTAGGGACTTTTGTTTTAGAACTGCCCTCAGGGCATGTACTTAAACTTTTTGACTGTTATTTTGTACCTAGTTTAACTAGGAATATTATATCTGTATCCTTGTTAACCCAGCAGGGTTACACTTTTGTATTTAGAAACACTGGGTGTTATTTATATAAAAATGATGCAGAAATTTGCACAGCTGTTGCAAATAACGGTCTTTATATTTTGAATATAAATGAATCTCCTAAAATGACAAACAAAAGGCTCAAAAGGAGTAATCTAAAAGATGAAGCTTATATGTGGCATTGTCGTCTAGGACACATCAACAAGACTCGCATATCCACACTTTCGAAGAGTGGGTACTTGGACGAATTTGATCCCAATTCATATGACGTCTGCGAATCTTGTCTTTTAGGCAAAATGCCTAAATCACCTTTTAGCGGTAAAGGTGAACGTGCCACAGAACTGTTAGCTCTCGTTCATACTGACGTATGCGGGCCCATGTCTAGCCAGGCTAGAGGTGGATTTCACTACTTCGTAACCTTTACAGATGATGCATCTCGTTACGGTTATGTGTATCTTATGAGACACAAGTCGGAAACTTTTGAGAAATTCAAAGAGTTTCGACACGAAGTGGAGAAACAAACAGGGAAGAGTATTAAGACATTACGGTCAGACCGTGGTGGCGAATACTTAAGTTATGAGTTTCAAGATTACTTGAAAGAATATGGTATTCTTTCACAGTGGACTCCTCCTGGAACACCGCAATTAAACGGTGTGTCCGAACGGAGAAAAAACCGCACCTTGTTGGACATGGTAAGGTCAATGATGAGTCGCACTGAGCTACCAATATCCTTCTGGGGATACGCATTAAACAGTGCTATACTTATTTTGAATAAGGTACCGTCGAAGTCTGTTGAACAGACTCCATATGAGATATGGACAGGAAGGGAAACCAGGTTTCTCTTTCCTGAAGATTTGGGGATGCTGGGCATATGTTAAACGTTTGGAAGGTACCAAACTTGAACCCAAATCTGATAAATGCCTTTTCGTAGGATATCCTAGGGAAACCAAAGGATATTACTTCTATCACCCACAAGAGAACAAAGTATTTGTTGCTCTACAAGCATTTTTTCCTTGAGAAGGATTTATAAATGCAGTGGTAAGTGGGAGGAAAGTAGAACTCGATGAAGATCGTAGTGATACTGTTCCTGGCAATGAATCAACGACGGAACAAGAACAGACCGTCCGGGATGAGTCTGTACCACAAACTTCACATACACAAGGACCGCGTAGGTCGGAGAGAGTCAGAACAGTACCTGAGAGGTATGGGTTCCTGATCTCACCTCATGTAGATATTAATCTTATTGAGGATAATGAACCGGCTACGTATGAGGAAGCGATACAAAATATCGATTCCGCTTTATGGCAAGAAGCCATGAAGTCCGAGATGGATTCCATGTACGCCAACCAAGTTTGGACACTGGTTGATGCACCAGAAGGCGTAAAGCCTATTGGATGCAGATGGATCTTCAAGAAGAAGACCGACATGGATGGCAACGTACAAACGTACAAAGCTAGGCTTGTAGCGAAGGGGTATCGTCAACAATATGGTATTGATTATGACGAAACCTTCTCACCCGTTGCCATGATTAAATCCATTCGGATAATGCTTGCAATAGCTGCATATTTCGATTCGAGATATGGCAGATGGACGTTAAAACCGCTTTCCTTAACGGAAACCTTTTGGAGGATGTTTATATGCAACAGCCTGACGGTTTTATCGTACCTAGACTTGCAAACAAAGTTTGTAAGTTAAATCGATCCATTTATGGATTGAAGCAAGCATCACGGTCATGGAATCAGCGTTTTGATGAGATCATAAAAGAATATGATTTCGTGCAAAACGCAGATGACCCTTGTGTATACAAGAAGGTTAGTGGGAGAGCACTTACTTTTATTGTCCTTTATGTCGACGACGTATTGCTTATAGGCAATGACATTCCCATGCTAACGTCGGTGAAAGCTTGGCTTTCATTAAAATTCTCCATGAAAGATCTGGGAGAAGCAGCCTTTATTCTTGGAATAAAGATCTACCGGGATAGATCTAGAAAGCTGCTTGGACTCTCCCAGAGTACATACATTGATAAAGTGTTGAAGCGATTCAACATGGAACAATCCAAGAGGGGATTGGTTCCAATGGTACGTGGTACCTCTCTGTCTAAGGACATGTGTCCTAAGACTCAGGAAGAGAGAGACAACATGAGTCGGATACCGTTCGCCTCGGCAGTCGGATCGATCATGTATGCCATGATATGTACACGACCTGATGTCTCATATGCTTTGAGCATGTGCAGTCGCTATCAGGCCGATCCAGGTGAAGGTCACTGGATAGCAGTTAAGAATATCCTTAAGTATCTTAAACGAACTAAGGATGCTTTCTTAATTTATGGAGGTGGAGAACTTGCGGTATCTGGGTATACCGATGCAAGTTTCCAAACCGACAAGGATGACTACAAGTCGCAATCCGGGTACATTTTTTGTTTGAATAACGGAGCAGTGAGCTGGAAATCTTCCAAGCAAGATACTGTTGCCGATTCAACAACAGAAGCGGAGTACATCGCTGCATCTGAAGCAGCAAAGGAGGCAGTTTGGATCCGAAAGTTCCTAATCGGATTAGGAGTAGTTCCGTTAGCAGCTGAGCCCGTTCCATTGTATTGTGACAATAACGGGGCTATAGCACAGGCTAAGGAACCAAGGTCTCATCAACGGTCCAAGCATGTTCTTCGACGTTACCATCTGATTCGGGAGATTATACATCGTGGCGATGTAAAAGTCGAGAAGGTCACATCAGATGACATTGCAGATCCGCGGCTGTTCTTCAGCAAGTTTTTGAACGACACATACATAGTTCGGGTATTAGATGCTTGAGTGACTGGCTATAGGCCAAGTGGGAGATTGTTAGACATTATGTCCCATAGCGTCACTTTTTGTAAATGATATTGTATTATTGTACAAAATTAACTATGTGATAATGAAATTGCCTTTTGCCGTTTTGTAATATTATTTACTTTGATATATAAATGGCGAAAGTCCATATGATTAATACCGGATTGAGATGATATGAGACAGTATCAATCCATAAAGGTTTAATCATTAAATATCCCTAGTCGAGTAGTATTATCGAGATCGGACATCGATAATGCGGAATAGACTAGTATTGCGCTTGTGCACGTTGTGAGGGCACAACGGCATAGTTCTCATATATTTAAGTATTGGATACTTATGCAAGTGCGATAGGAGGTTGTGTTTTACCGATGGTACGGAAAACAGCTTCGCTCTGGATAGACCCCGCGGAATCCCATTGGTAGTATGTCTGCGTGTCTATGGGAGGCCGCATCAGGGTAGGTGTATATGGTCTTAACCTGAGACTTACATCGCTAGTACTTGCGACAATCGGTAAACTTTGGTTTTGGTGGTTGGGGACCTTAACCGGTTCTGTGTACACCTCTTCTGGGTTTATCGAGAATCGTAGTGTACTGGATGTGATGTCAAGATGGAAGTATCACTTCAGACATATGGAGGTGATGATCACGCAGGACACAGAACTAGTACTCTATAAAAGGTTTCAACCGTCGGGACAATATGACCAGGTCAGGATTGTCCGATTTAAAGAGACTAGTTGCTTGATGTCCGATATATGTTTCGTACGGGGCAGACACATCTCCAGCCCCAGGCCTAACATGTGATCGTCCGATACTGGATCGATGTACGCAATACTACGGTATACTACGCTTGATATAGATCTTATATTCCTATAAGAATATTTCTGGAGAATTGGGTAGGCATGGCGCTTTGCTAGAAGCCAACCTTGTCTTGTGAATCGGTAAGTAAAGACGTAGTACGAGGTACGTACGTGTTCGGATTATCCGACGACCGTATTTACTGCCAACATATCCGGAGATCTCTTGGGTCGCTTCCTGAAGATTCACCTATGATATTTGATTCGGACTTAATTAATCTTGGATTAATTACGGAGAAACTTTATTGGATAAAGTGCCTTATTTAGAGAGAGAACGATTAATTTGGAATTAATCGATAAAATTATTATATTCGATATAATAATCGAATTTGATTTTGACGCGAAATTAAAATTAGATTTTAATTCGGGCATACGAGTTAATTTAGAATTAATTCGTTAGCGACGTAAATAATAATTTCGCCAGGCGCAATTATTTATTTAAATTAGATTTAATTAACGTCGCGACGTAAGTTCGGTATTTCAGAAATATCGAACCCGAACGCGTGAGTGCACGTGGGCCCACTTTCATTTCGAAACGTGTGGGGCCCACATGACACATGTCATTATATGCATTATTTAATGGTAATGCATTGCATGGTGATAGTGTACAATACACTCAATGGTTATGCATGGAGTTGAGTGTTTGACATTCTAAGCCATTGCATGATTTGTGTCATAAGTTTATTATTAATTTAATAAATATTATGGCATAAATATAAATTGATTTTTGGTAACAAAAATTGATTACACAACACAACCTTTCTCTCTCAAATTGCCGAAAACTGCATGCAGTTTTTGCTCTCCATTTCTTCAATTTTGTTGCAAGATTTGAAGAAGTTGTGCATTGAAAAATCACAACAAAGGCTAGCACCTTCAAGGGATCATAAAGAGGTGATAGGGAAACCATCAAAGAGCTTGGAATACACAAAGCTTGGAGCTTTCCACCTCTTGTCTTCCTTGGCCGAAAATCATCAACCTTGGAGCTTCCACTTTTGGTTTGATTTTCTTCATCACTAAAGCATTGTAAGTATGATTCCGCCATACTTCATATTTTAATATATATATTCATTGTTGTATTTCATATGCTTAATCTTTCCTTGGGACATATTATAGAAACCAACAAATAATTCACTCATCCACTCTCTCTATCACGGTTTCACCACAAAGAAAACATTATCCCTCATTTTTCTCTCATTGCCGAGAATTGTAAGGAAGATTAAGAAAATTTGTTGCATATTTTCTAAGTTGCTTGCACATCAATGAATCATCCAAAGTGATAGGGAAACCATCCCAAAAGCTTGGACTCAAAGCATAAAGCTTGGAGCTTGGCTTCATCCACAAAGTGGAGTTTGTCCGAAAACTTGGAGGAGAAAATTTTTGTATTTGACGCATCTGAAATCCGCTCATTGTAAGTATGATTCCGCCATACTTTACTTTTGTATTCACAATTTTTCATTGCTTATATGATCTTGGATAAGTCTTAGAGACCAACAATGCGTGACATTGATTTAGTCAAATGGCTTGAGGCCATGAAATCTGAAATAGACTCTATGTATCAGAATCAAGTCTAGGACTTGGTGGATGCACTTGAAGGGATAAAACCAATAGGCTGCAAATGGATTTACAAGCGTAAAACTGATGCAGAAGGCAACATCCAAACCTATAAGGCTAGGTTGGTGGAGAAATGTTATAGACAAATCGAAGGAATTGACTGTGACGAAACCTTCTTTCATGTTGCAATGATAAAGTCCATTCGAATTTTACTGGCACTAGCTGCACACTTTGATTATGAGATTTGGCAGATGGATGTCAAAACAGCTTTCCTTAATGGGAACCTCGTAGAGGACATCTATATGACACAACCTGAGGGGTTCGCATCTAAGGATGATCATAATAAAGTATACAAGCTTAAACGATCCATTTATGGACTCAAGCAAGCCTCTAGAAGTTGGAATATACGATTTGATGAGACAATCAAAGAATTTGACTTCATCAAAAATATAGACGAGCCTTGTGTTTACAGGAAAAGTAGTGGGAGTGCTGTTATATTTGTTAGGGATATGCCCTATACCCAACTTGTGGATGGACTATATGTACATGTATTTTTAATATTATCATTAATTAATAAAATGGCAATCTTTATTATACTTGTCTTACATAACTTATATGAATCATCAACACTGTAATAGAGCCCTTGGAGTAATAAGACGATGGCTTGCACGCCTTATGAGAATCATTACTCTTAAATGTTCATAGTCATAGTTTTGTGAATAATCTGGGTGTTCACAAAGCGGAGAGACTAGCATGATAATATGATCCGCCCTTAAGTGTGGTAGCCGATCTCATAGGCTACTAGCGGAGATCCGTTCACTTAGTGTGTCACATGGATGCTTGAGTTTCTCGTGTCCATCGAACTGACCTCCGAAAGTTTTCATATGGAGTGTTTATCCCATGTGTCTGTGAGAACTTTCATGTATCGATTATATGACTGGTCCTTAGACTTCAGGTCTTTAAAATCTTATGTGTGGATCAAGTAAATTTGACATTCTCCTTCTCCGGTTGAAAAGATCTTGTCATTAGGGTATGATTGGGTCATTTATTGAAACACATGAAGTTGTAAAGATACAACAGAAAATCGCCACTCAATCGGATAATATTTTCTTATAAGAGTCGTATTCCAGTTCACAGGTTGATATGTGTGATCAGTTCTTGAGACTGTGGCCGCAGCGGAAGAATCATGTGAGATTTTTGGGTTAGCACGATTCATGACACTATCAACATCATACCTTTGACCATATGGGTAGACACTTTCTGTACCCTAAGTCAATAGGTGGGGATACAGTGAGGCGAAGGACCGTATCATATGTAAATCGTATACAGAATGGGTATATATATCTTTCCTTCTCATTTTAGACTTAGAAGATTGTGTTTATGTATCTTCTCTAGTAAATAACATCATTTCAATTTCTTCTTTATGTAATAAAGGCTTTTTCATGCCTAATAAGTTGTAATGAATGTTCTATTTATTTCAATGAAATAAAATATAGAGATGGTATTTTGAATAATAGTATTTATGTCTTACAAACTAACAAAGAATGTTCAACCTCTAACATATACAACATTAACTCGAATAATCTTAATGAATCATTTCTATGGCACAGTCGCTTAGGTCATATCAATGTAACAAGATTAACAAAGCTACATAAGGATGGGTATTTCATACCCTTCAAATATGAACCTTATGGAATTTGTGAGTCTTGTTTACTTGGTAAAATGACCAAATTAACCTTCAAAGGTAAATGACAGCGTGCATCAGAGACATTAGAACTCATACACTTTGATGTATGCGGACCAATGTCATTCACCGCTAGAGGTGGATTCTCCTACTTCATTAGATTTATCGATGATCACTCACTATATGGGTATGTGTACCTTATGCGGTACAAATCTGAAGCCTTTGAGAAATTCCAATACTTCAAAGATGAATTAGAAAACCAACTTAATAAAAGTATTAAGTCACTAAGGTCTAACCGAGGTGGTGAATACTTAAGCGACGCATTTCAAGATTACTTGAGAGAAAATGGCATTGTTGGTTTCTATTAAGCCCTAAACTTTTTCATGCTCAAACCTTGCTCTAGATGCCATTGTTGGTTTCTATTAAGGTCCCAATATCAATAATAAGCATAAAATATGTGCGAATACAAATCAATGAAGTTACGGAATACTCACATCGATCGGTTGAGCGACGCGGAGGCAACAAAACTTCAAAAACTGCTCACTGGTTTCACGGCAACTGCAGTTTTGGATCTCCTCCATTTTCTATTTTTGAGCTCCTCGAACAAGCTCCAGCTTCGTCGAATGATTCCTGGCTCATGGGTGGACTTCCCTATCACCTTCGCAAGTCTCGTAGTGTGCTAGCACTCAAGAAATTTGCCACAAATTTCCCACTATTGGCTTCCCATCTTCTCTGTTTTTTCAGCTCAAAACCAGTGAAGAAATTGCCCCATGGGCGTGAGAGAGAGAAGAAAAAGAGAGAAGAATGTTGTTTGTTTGGTTTCTAATTTTTGTATCTTATACACTAATTTGAATTTCAAATTCATTAGGAATGAATTTGGCTTTTAAAAGTCAAACCATTAAAAGCTCCAACCACTTCCATCACTCAATCCATCAAGTTGTCAGTCACATCACTCAAAGTGACTAATGATTTGACGTTTGATGCGACTAGCGATTTGACGCTTGATTTGACGTGCCGTACTCGAATTCGAAATGCGAATGCTCTCGAAAATAATCTCGGGCTCGGGTTCGCTAATTCCAAATTAACGAATTTTCCGTTGCATCGTAATTAAATGATTACGCCTAGCGAAGTCATTATTCATGTCACTAACGAATTAATTTAGAATTAATTCGTTCACTTGAATTAAAATCTATTTTTAATTTCGCGTCTGAATCTAATTTCGTTTAATATATCAATATATTCATTTCTCGATTAATTTCAAATTAATCGTTATATTTCTTTTAATGATATTTTATCCCAGATAAAATATCTCCACAATTAATCCCAGATTATTTAGAGTGCGAGTCATACGTCATCGGTGAATGTTTGGGAAGCGACCCATGAGATCCCCAGATATGTTGCCAGTAAATTCGGTCGTTGGACAATCCGAACACGTAAGTACCTCGTACTACGTTTATACCGATTTACAAGACAAGGTTGACCTCTAGCAAAGCGCCATGCCTACCCAATTCTCCGGAAATATCCTTACAGGAATAAAGGATCTGTATCAGGCGTAGTATACGTTGTATTGCGTATTTCTGTCCAGTATCGGATGATCACGTGCTAGGCCTGGGGCTGGATGGATTGGTCTGCCCCGTACGAAGCACATGTCAGATGTCTGGTAACTAGTCTCTATAATCGGATAAACATTACCTTGTCATTTTATCCCGATAGCTAAACATTTAAGAGAACCAGTCCCGTATCCTACGTGACCATCATCTCCATATGACTGGAGTGACACTTCCGTCTTGACATCACACCCAACACACTACGATTCTCAATATACCCAGTATTGGCGTAAACAGAACCTGTTAAAGCCCTGGACGACCTCAACCAAAGTATATTGATTGTCGCAAGTATTAGCGGTGTGCAAGTCTCAGGTTAAGACCAAATACACCTACCCTGATTTTGGACTTCCATAGACACATAGTCATACTACCAATGAATTTCGAGGGGGTCTATCAAGAGCGAAGCTGTTTCCCGTACCATCGGTAAAACACAACCTCCTATTACACTTGCATGAGTATCATATACCCAAATATATAAGAACTATGCCGTTGTGCCCTCACAATGCGCACAAGTGTAATACTAGTCTCTACGTATTTATCGATGTCCAATCTCGATAATACTCTGACAAGGGATATTTAATGATTTATCCTTCGTGGACTGATACTGTCTCATATCATTCTCCGTCCAGGAATAAATCATAGGGACCTCCTATCATTTACACATCTAGGTGATCTAATCACAAATGATAAGAGAGCAATCTCTTTTGTCACATAGTTAATTTGTACATCAACATCATGATCTATACAAATAGTGATGCTATGGGTCATAATTGTCCAACAATCTCCCACTAGGCCTATATCCAGTCACTCGAGTGCTTGACACCCGAACTATGTACAGTTGGCTCAAACTGCTGAGAAAAGGCTTTCGTCAGCGGATTTACATGATTATCATCTTATGCGATTTATCCGATCATCACATCGCCACGATGTATGATCCGAACGAATCAGATGAATATCGAAGTATATATCTGGATCGTTGATGAGACCATTAATTCTTTAGCCTGTGCTGACGCCTAGCTCAGCTGCTAACAGAACAATATCTAATCTAATTAGATTTTGTATCGACCCAGAAGGCTTCTATTGCCGCCTCAGCTGCAGCAATAACCTGCATTTTTTGTTTATTTGGTAACAGTATCTTTCTTGGAAGATTTCCAGCTCACTGTTCCGTTATTCAAACTTTGTAGTACCGTTTGCGACTTATGTCATTGTATCGGTTTAGGAAACTTGCTACAGTGATCCCAGTCACTTCAAGTTCTCCATCTCCATAGATTAAGACAGCATCCTTAGTTCTCTAAGATACTAACGGATGTTCTTAACTTCAATCCAGTGACTATCACTCGGATTGGCCTATTTGTGAATCCATATACTCAAAGCGTATGAGACACCATGTAGCGTACATTTTTCAATGTATGATTCCACAGAGAGTTTTCGAAAGCCAAGCTTTCGCCGATAGTTATTTTATGGGAATATAATTTCCAAGAAATGACGTATTATCATTATTTATTGGACATCCAGCATTAGCAAGCATTATCCAAAGGATTTACCGTGGCAACAGGTAAAAGGTTGAATCGTAATCAACACAATATTGATAACGATACCTTTCCGCTAAAAGCCTAGCTTTATACGTTGGTATGTTGCCATCCATGTATGTCTTCCTTGAAGACTTATATAGTACCAATAGGCACAATGCATTGCAGTACTTCAACTAGTGTCCAAATTTGTTGATATACATGGAATCCAATTCGGACTCATGACACTTTGCCAAAATAGGGAGTCGATACCTTGTATCACTTCCTCATACGTAGTCAGTTGGTATACCTCAAAAGATTGACATCTTTACGAGGTGAGATCAGAAACCCATACCCCAGGTTGTTTTCTGACTCTCTTCGACATACACGGTTCTTGTGTATTCGAAGATCAATGGTAATAGTTTCATCCTTGATGAACTATTTATGTTCCATTAAGGAATGGGTGCCTTGAATAGTATCACTTCGATTTTCATCGAGTTTTACTATCCTCCCACTTACCACTGCATATCGGTATTCCTCTTAGGAAAAACCACATGGCGAGCAACAATTAAATTGTTCTCAAGTGAGTTGTATAAGTGCTATACTTATGGTTTCCCTAGGATAACCTACAATTGGCATTTATCCAATTTGGGTTTTAGTTTGGTATCATCCAAACATATGCCTAGCATACCCAAATATCTAGGAATGAGAAACCCGGTTTCTTTCCCGTTCATTTCTAATATGATATCTGTCAAACAGATTTTAATGGAACCTTATTCTAAATAATTTTTGCGCTGTTAAAGCTTATCCGTTGAAGGAAATGGTAGCTCAGAGCGACTCATGATTAACCTTATCATGTCTAACAAAATTCGGTTACTCATTTCGGACACACCGTCAAATGACGTGTTCCGGGAGGAGTCCTCATTTGAAAGAATACTTTACTCTTTCAAGTATATTAGAAACTTATTGCTTAAGTATTTTCCATTACGGTCTTACCGTGACGGTATAATACTATAGCCGATCTGTATGTCTATTTCGTGTCGAAACTTTAAAAGTTTCCGACTTGTGTTCTTCAAAAGAAACACATAACCATGACGCGATGCTACATCCGTAAGGTCACGAAATATTCATATCCACATCTAGCTTAGCTAGACATGGGCCAACTTGCTTCACTATGAACTAGGGCTATACGATAGATGGCATTTACACTTTTACCAAGTAAATAGTGCTTTAGGCACTTATCCAATAAACTAGATTCGTAGACTTTATTTGATTGGAATCAAATCAGTCATAGTACCCACTCTTCGAAAGTGTGGATATACGAGTCTTGTTTAATTGTGTCCCAGACAACAATGCCACAATTAGTTTCTTCTGATCAAATCAGTTCGAGCTATTTGTTTGTCATGTTATATGTTTGAGATATTATTTATATTCAAAATATAAACTTTGTTATTCACATCTAATGTCTTTATCTCAATATCATCCTTATATAATAAAACACTTTAGTGTTCTAGAATATAAAGGTTCACCCGCAGCGGGTAAATCACTGATATAGAGATAATGTTTCTAGTCAAACTAGTTACATTATAAAAGTTTCCAAATTTAGGTACACACTCGAGGGTAGTTCCTAAATTTAGGTATCTACGGTTAGAATAGCAACTTTCGTCCCGTTTCCAATCCGCAGATTGAATCTCAATTGAATTCAGTATCCTGCTCAAAGCAGATTCTGAACATCAGTATATATTTATGTACCACACTAAGTATTTAAAATCTAATTTTAATACTAGTAGTGAACATAATGTTGACAAACATATTTGAAGTCGGAGCCTTGCTCGTCTTCAATTCCTTCATGTCTGTTTTGTCCAAACGGCAGTCACGCTTCCGCGATCCCGTTTGCCACAATTCAGGCATACATTTTGGGATATGTCCTTTATCTTCCCAGAAGATTATAATGATATTTCCTTTGCCCTATTTCACATTCCAGTAGCCTTTGGCCAAGCCTCGAGTTTCTAGAATATCGAAGTAAGGTGTGCCTTGCGCTACTTGCCTAATTGCAAACTTTGACTTTGTCTCCTTGAGAATAGTCATTAACTTTCCAAGAGTTATTTATTGCAATTTTAATACTTCTAAAATATAAGGATAGATTTATGAAGATCCTTCAATTTCAGTATCATACTTTAAGGATCTAATCCTTATTTCTGATTCAGAAATTAAGGAGTCTACTGCGACAAGCTTAATGGATTAAGCACTTAAGTTATCATCACATTAATCTTCCAAAGATTATGCTCTACTGTTTGCTTAACTCCGGGCTTAGGCATAATATGTTATTTTATCAAATAAAGTAACTTATTATTTTTCCAGGACCATCCTGAAATTTATTCCCAATTTGAAAATTAAACCATTTAAAAACATTTTCCCTAGGATTATGTTTTAAATGTCAATGTTTCAATTTAATATTGATTCTAATAGTCCAACTATTTAATCAACGATTTCGGTACTATTTATTATAATGATTATAATAGTCCAACTATTTAATCAACTATAATTTAATAGATTAAAATCTATTATATTGATTACTATAATCCAATTATAAAATCAACTATAAATGAATTGTTTGAATATAGTCCAACTATTTATTAAAACCACAATTTAAATATTAGTCCAACTAACATTTAGTTTATTTGACGAATGATATTTGATTTGAGCGCGTATGGCAAGTAATTAAACGAGTATTGCAAATTCAATTCTTGCCTCCCACTATTTTTCGGCGAGCCTCTAACCCTCTGTCGAGTACTCGGGAAACCGCGTTTCCTAGTGGGCTAGGATCCCGTTAAATATCACACAATCTTGACTTTGGCCAACAAATTGTATGATAATTAACTAGGTAGATCTCTAAGATCGATTGGATCCAATCCAATTCCTAGATCAGGTAGGGGACATCCAAGTCTGAAACATATATCTTATATATGCCAATACATCCAATGTATTACCTAACCTTTTTCCTCTGAATCAAATAAGACTTGGCTTTGACACAACAAAAACTTAGTGATCCCAGTTAAGCGCGACCCATTGACCATGGAACGCTTCGTAATCAATGTCGATGGACAAGAAGTGGTATTGACTTTGGCCAACAAACCACAACTTGGACAAGACACCAATATGGAACAAAGCCTTCGTGATTCAAACACATCATCGACGGACAAAGGCCTTGACTTTGGTCAACAAGCCAATGCCAGTCTCGGATCTTGAGTGAGAATCACTCAATGGAAGGAAAAACACTTAATATTGTGCGAGGGTTTTTCGAGTCCAAATTGGCAACCAATTTATTATCTTTGTTAAGGTCTCCTCATCATACACCCTTAAACATGCATTCTAAACACATAATAAAGTGCATATGAAAAATAATAATGATATGCGGATGGATACTTTAAAAATTGATCCTAGATCAAATCTCTCCCTTTCTCTCTCCCGCCAGCACATGTATTACTTCTACCCGTTACACTACACTTCTAAAGAAGCCTCATTTATATTGAGGGGAATAGGTGATATGAGAATACAAAGAATATAGAGGTAATAAGGCTGTACACGCAGGTCCAATTAATAAATCAAATTTATTACAATAATTTCTAAAATGGTCCCACCCATCTAATATCCATCCGATATACATTATTCATGCATCGCAACCATGTATTCACACAAGCATGTTATCAATCAATCTAATCAAATTAATTAATCTGATAATTAGTGATCATCTAATGTTCAAACAACGATTTGATTTTGCTCGAGTCAAACTCGTTTTGCGAATAAGTACTCAAAGTATGAATTCTCAAATTAAATCCAATTCAATTTGTATTTAATTTTAATTCATTATTTAATTCGAAATTAAATATTACACTTTAATATTTAACTTTTACGACTTAAATTCCAAATTTAATCGTTACTGGTCTCAAAGCCCGATTACAGTCCAACGTCAATTTAATTAAAGTCCAATGGGCTTTTAATTAATTTCTTAAGGCGTGGACTTTTGGTCAACTCGGGTCAAACCGAATAACCAAAATCCAATTCGGGAGTTACCCCATAAGCCTAGAAATCAATCTTGGGCCAATCAAACTTTAAAGGTCCATTAAGTCGCGTTTGGGCTTTATGGAAGCGGTTTTGGGCCCAATTGGATCCAATCCATTTGGCTTAAACCCAACTTTGTACAACAAAGCCCAATAAGCCCACTTACAACATTAAAGCCCAAATCCAATTTTAAGGCCCAAATAATTAAATTCTAAAAATCCAATTTTCACAATTTAATTACCAAAGTGTATAACATGATTAATCACCCAAATTAACATTTCTAAAACATCAATTAACACAACTAATCATGCTCAATTTCATCAACACATGTCCAACACATTTTGATTAAAATCAAACCCAAATCACATGCTCAAAGTCTCGGCCAAGGGAGGGGATTTTTGTCCGATTCGAATTCAATCCAATTAATTCCACAATCGACATTAAATCACATTCCCGAATGATTCTAACTCATCCAATGAATCAAAAGTCAAAAAATCACCAAGACAAAATAAGGCTAAGGCATTCGGCCAACACCACAAAGTTGGGCAAATTTGTTCCAAACAAAATTTAATCAAATTGATCCAATCAATCTTAAATTAAACATCAATTAAGCATATTCATTCATCCAATTTCACAAAATCATGCTCAAAATCAATTTACCCAATTTTAAGCCCTAAACTTTTTCATGCTCAAACCTTGCTCTAAATGCCATTGTGGGTTTCTATTAAGGTCCCAAGATCAATAATAAGCATGAAATATGTGCGAATACAATTCAACGAAGTTGCGGAATACTCACATCGATCGGTTGAGTGACGCAGAGGCAACAAAACTTCAAAAACTGCTCACTGGTTTCACGGCAACTACAGTTTTGGATCTCCTCCATTTTCTATTTTTGAGCTCCTCGAACAAGCTTCAAGCTTCGTCGAACGATTCCCGGCTCATGGGTGGACTTCCCTATTACCTTCGCAAGTCTCGTAGTGTGCTAGCACTCAAGAAATTTGGCACAAATTTCCCACTCTTGGCTTCCCATCTTCTCAGTTTTTTCATCTCAAAACCAGTGAAGAAATTGCCCCATGGGCGTGAGAGAGAGAAGAGTGTGGTTTGTTTGGTTTCTAATTTGTGTATCTTATACACTAATTTGAATTTCAAATTCATTTGGAATGAATTTGGCTTTTAAAATTCAAACCATTAAAAGCTCCAACCATTCCATCACTCAATACATCAAGTTGTCAAGTCACATCACTCAAAGTGACTAATGATTTGACGCTTGATGCGACTAGTGATTTGATGCTTGATTTGACGTGCCGCACTCGAATTTGAAATGCGAATGCGCTCGTAAATAATCTCGGGCTCGGGTTCGCTAATTCCAAATTAACGAATTTTCCGTTGCGTCGTAATTAAATGATTACGCCTAGCGAAGTCACTATTCATGTCACTAACGAATTAATTCTAAATTAATTTGTTCACCCGATAAAATCTATATTTAATTCCGCGTCGAAATCTAATTTCATTAATATATCAAATATATTAATTTCTCGATTACTTCCAAAATAATCGTTATCTCTCTTTTAATGATATTTTATCCCAGATAAAATATCTCCGCAATTAATCCCAGATTAATTTAGAGTGCGAGTCATACGTCATCGGTGAATCTTTGGGAAGCGACCCATGAGATCCCCAGATATGTTGCCAGTAAATTCGGTCGTCGGACAATCCGAACACGTAAGTACCTCGTACTACGTTTAAACCGATTTACAAGACAAGGTTGGCCTCTAGCAAAGCGCCATGCCTACCCAATTCTCTGGAAATATCCTTACAGGAATAAAGGATCTATATCAGGCATAGTATACGTTGTATTGCGTATTTCCGTCCAGTATCGGATGATCACGTGCTAGGCCTGGGGCTGGAATTGTGTCTGCCCCGTACGAAGCACATGTTGGATGTCTGGTAACTAGTCTCTATAATTGGATAAACATTACCTTGTCATTTTATCCCGATAGCTACAACATTTAAGAGAACCAGTCCCGTATCCTACGTGACCATCATCTCCATATGACTGGAGTGACACTTCGTCTTGACATCACACCCAACACACTACGATTCTCAATATACCCAGTATTGGCGTAAACAGAACCTGTTAAAGCCCTGGACGACCTCAACCAAAGTATATTGATTGTCGCAAGTATTAGCGGTGCAAGTCTCAGGTTAAGACCAAAATACATCTACCCTGATTTCAGACTTCCAAAGACACATAGTCATACTACCAATGGAATTCCGAGGGTGTCTATCCAGAGCGAAGCTGTTTACCGTACCATCGGTAAAACACAACCTCCTATTACACTGCATGAGTATCCTATAACCAATTATATGAGAACTATATTGTTGTGCCCTCACAACGCGCACGAGTGTAATACTAGTCTTTTACGTATTTATCGATGTCAAATCTCGATAATACTCTGACTAGGGATATTTAATGATTTATCCTTCGTGGACTGATACTGTCTCATATCATTCTCCGTCCAGGAACAAATCATAGGGACCTCCTATCATTTATACATCTAGGTTATCTAATAATAATGATAAGAGAGCAATCTCCTTTGTCACATAGTTAATTTGTACAACAACACCATGATCTGTACAAATAGTGACGCTATAGGTCATAATTGTCCAACACGTATCATATGTAAATAGATCAGAAATCAGATAGTAGTGTATATATATTTCCTTCTCATTTTAGACTTTGAAGATTGTGTTTATCTACCTTCTCTAGTAAAGAACATCATTTCAATTTCTTCTTTATGTAATAAAGGCTTTTCATGCCTAAAAAGTTGTAATGAATGTTCTATTTATTTCAATGAAATAAAATATGGAGATGGTATTTTGAATAATGGTATCTATGTCTTACAAACTAACAAAGAATGTTCAACCTCTAATATATACAACGTTAACTCGAATAATCTTAATGAATCATTTCTATGGCACAGTCGCTTAGGTCATATCAATGCAACAAGATTAACAAAGCTACATAAGGATGGGTATTTCATACCATTCAAATATGAACCTTATGGAATTTGTGAGTCTTGTTTACTTGGTAAAATGACTAAATTACCCTTCAAAGGTAAATGACAGCGTGCATCGGAGACATTAGAACTCATACACTTTGATGTATGCGGACCAATGACATTCACCGTTAGAGGTGGATTCTCCTACTTCATTAGATTTATCGATGATCACTCGCGATATAGGTATGTGTACCTTATACGGTACAAATCTGAAGCCTTTGAGAAATTCAAAGACTTCAAAGATGAATTAGAAAACCAACTTAATAAAAGTATTAAGTCACTAAGGTCTGACCGAGGTGGTGAATACTTAAGCGACGCATTTCAAGATTACTTGAGAGAAAATGGCATTGTTTCCCAGTGGACTCCTCCGGGAACTCCACAGTATAATGGGTTCTCCGAAAGGAGAAATCGGACATTATTAGATATGGTCCGATCAATGATGCCAGACACGGATCTACCTCTTTCGTTTTGGGGTCTTGCTTTAGAAACTGCAACACTACTACTAAACCAAGTTCCTTCCAAGACTGTTAGTCAAACACCATATGAGTTATGGTCTGGGAAACGTCCTAGTCTTAGTTATCGAAGAGTTTGGGGATGTGACGCATATGTTAAGCTCACACAAACTAACAAAATGGATGATAGGGCAGATAAATGTAAATTTGTAGGATATGCCTTCAACTCAAGAGCATACGTGTTCTACATCCCAAATGAACAAAGAACATTTGTCTCACGAAATGCTAAATTTCTAGAGAATGAATTCCTTCTCAAGAAATATAGTGGGAGTGGACTTGACCTCGATGAGGTACGAGAAGAACAAACTAACATAGAACTAAACCCAGGCCCCTCAAAAAGGCAGCGACGGAACAACCACAAGGTTATGAACTTAGAAGGTCTGGTATGGAAAGATATGGGCCTGAAAGATATGGTGTCCATATTGATAAGGAACATGATCAGGTCATTGATAATGACGATCCCACCAGTTATGATGAAGCAATCCATGACATTGATTTAGTCAAGTGGCTTGAGGCCATGAAATCTGAAATAGGCTCTATGTATCAGAATCAAGTCTGGGACATGGTGGATGCACCTGAAGGGATAAAACCAATAGACTGCAAGTGGATTTACAAGCGTAAAACTGATACAGAAGGCAACATCCAAACCTATAAGGCTAGGTTGGTGGGGAAAGGTTATAGATAAATCCAAGGAATTTACTATGACGAAACCTTCTCGCCTGTTGCAATGATAAAATCCATTCGAATTTTACTTGCACTAGCTGCACACTTTGATTATGAGATTTGGCAGATGGATGTCAAAACAGCTTTCCTTAATGGGAACCTCGTAGAGGAAGTCTATATGACACAACCTGAGGGGTTTGCATCTAAGGATGATCATAATAAAGTATACAAGCTTAAACGATCCATTTATGGACTCAAGCAAGCCTCCAGAAGTTGGAATATATGATTTGATGAGACAATCAAAGAATTTGACTTCATCAAAAATGTAGACGAGCCTTGTGTTTATAGGAAAAATAGTGGGAGTGCTGTTATATTTGTTAGGGATATGCCTTATACCCAACTTGTGGATGGACTATATGTACATGTATTTGTAATATTTTCATTAATTAATAAAATGACAATCTTTATTATACGTGTCTTACATAACTTATGTGAATCATCAACACTGTAATAAAGCCATTGGAGTAATAAGACGATGGATTCCACGCCTTATGAGAATCATTACTCTTAAATGTTCATAGTCATAGTTTTGTGAATAATCTGGTCGTTCACAAAGCGGAGAGACTAGCATGATGATATGATCTGCCCTTAAGTGGGGTAGCCGATCTCATAGGCTACTAGCGGAGATCCGTCCGCTTGGTGTATCACATGGATGCATGAGTTGCTTGTGTCCATCGAACTGACCGCCAAAAGTTTTCATATGAAGTGTTTATCCCATGTGTCTGTGAGAACTTTCATGTATCGATTATATGACTAGTCCTTAGACTTGAGGTCTTTAAAATCTTATGTGTGGATCAAATAACTTTGACATTCTCCTTCCCCGGTTCAAAAGATCCAGTCATAAGGGTATGATTGGGTCATTTGTTGAAACACATGAAGTTTGTAAAGATACAACAGAGAATCGCCACTCTATCGGATAATTTTTTCTTATAAGAGTAGTATTCCAGTTCACGGGTTGATATGTGTGATCAGTTCTTGAGACTGTGGCCGCAGCGGAAGAATAATATGAGATTTTTGGGTTAGCACGATTCATGACACTATCAACATCATACCTTTGACCATATGGGTAGACACTTTCCGTACCCTAGGTTAATAGGTGGGGATACAGTGAGGTGATGGACCGTATCATATGTAAATCGTATATAGAATGGGTATATATATCTTTCCTTCTCATTTGGGGGCCTTGGCATGTTGTTAGATGTCAACCTTGGTCATTGAAATTGAACGACCATCTGATTAGAGGATAATTTATATTCGTTTATATTATCACGATTCGTTTCATGTCCAACTTGAGAGGAACCCAAAAGGTCACACACAACAAAGTCGAAATCAATGGTTAATAGTGCACAGCACAAATATAACAGTATATATGATTGCTGTAGGAATTTTTCATAAATGGTTCAATGTGGTTAATTATTGAACAGATCATTTATGAGGTTCTATAGTGGCTTAGGGATTGGTGAATGATGATGGGGGCACTTTGGGAATTGGAATAAAAAAATATATTATTCATGTGAATAGTAATTTTTTTTATATTTTTTTAAATTCTAATTTGCCCCAAATTCTTATTAGGGTTTTATAATCTCATTAAACAACTAAATTAAGATCCAATGACTAAGATTAAATTAGCTTTTATCCCACATCGGATTCTTAATTAATTTTGTTGTCTTTGGAGCACTATATAAACCCAAATAATTCTTCCCAAATATTTACACCAAACCTTTCATATATTAGGTTTATATAAGTGAGCAACACTAAAGTTTAAGAGTAAGCCACTGCTTTTGAGGATCCTTAAGTCTACTTGACTAGAGGAACCTCGAGTTAAAGGTTTTGAGGTATTTTCCTAGGCTAGCACCAATGACAAAATACCCGTGCACTCAAGGCGTAGTCTTGCCATTGAGTTTTGGCTTTGGTGTGTGCATCTTTGGAGGCCACACACTTGGGTGGCTCTTTGGAACGTGGAAGAGCTTGCTGAGTTCGAGAAAAGCTTGTAGATTGGAGGGAGGACTTGAGGAGTCTGCAGTTCAAGTAAGTCTTTTTCTTTCTGTAGAGAATAAAATCGGCGACGCATGCTGTTCCGGACTCGCGGCCCGGTTGGGAGAACGGAGTAGCCCACGGAGGAGTAAACCAGAGAATAAAGGAGTCACCCCCCAGTGTGAACTAGGAAATAGTTTAAGGCCGCACTTACCCCTCACAAGGGAAGACCTCAACCATTGGGTTCGGAATGATCCCTTACTTATGCTACTTGTAATGAATGGATTTATACGATAAATAACCGGGCCTATGAAACATACATATTCGAGAATGACCTACATCTAAATTTGCATTCATAAAAGTGAATCATATATCTACGTTCGCATACAACCTATTCTAAGATTGCATGCTACCTATTCTAAGTTGCATGTATAAAAGTAAAGCCTCAATAATGGCAAGCATATAATTTCACAAACACATTATATTGATAAATATTGGAACACGAGTAAATAATAATTGTACAAGCATGCACATTAAAGAGAGACAATTAAGTGTATAATGTAAAGAGATAACTAAATGAGCAATTGTACATCGAAATAAATGTGCAATGATGTGATGCAGCAAAGAGATAGACAATAAGAACGAAAGGGAAGAGATGCGACATGTGCCCACATCTATATAGGACTTCGAGTGCCCGATTGAACGTATCTCACATTCAATCGAACATACTTCGTTCGGCGCGGCAAAACATCGTGGCAAAGGTAGCCCTTAGGCTTTTCATCCCTCAAGGTGGAGGACCTTTAATCCAACTTGTTTTGCCCATGCGCATTACACTATAATGCATTATTTAACAAGGAGATGGCATACAAAAAGCAAATAACGGAATAATAAAGGGCGCGGCGAAATGTCATGGTAAAAGTAGCCTTTTAGGCTTTTCTTCCCTCAAATAGAGAACCTTTAGACCAATATAATAAGCCCATGTGTATTACATTACAATGCATACAAATAAAAAGACAATGATATGGGACTTCGTATGTCCGATTAAACATATCTCACATTCAATCAAATATACTTCGTCCGGCGCGGTAAATCGTCGTGGCAAAGGTAGCCTTTAGGCTTTTCATCCTTCAAAACGGATGACCTTTAATCCAACTTGATTTGCCCATGCGCATTACATTACAATGCATAAAAAAATAAAGACAACGATAATATGGGACTTCATATGCTCGATTGAACATATCTCACATTCAATCAAACATACTTCGTCCGGCGCGGTAAATCGTCGTGGCAAAGGTAGCCCTTAGGCTTTTCATCCTTCAAAACGGATGACCTTTAATCCAACTTGATTTGCCCATGCGCATTACATTACAATGCATAAATAAATAACATGCGGAAAGTAAATGGCAGAATAAAAAAAATGCGAATAGTAGATGAACAAGATTAAATAAATCAAAACACATGTCGTTTGCTCAAGTAGTACGTGGAATTGTTTCCCATGTACAGACCATACTACCGTCCATTCGGATTCGGCTATGGAATTTATGTCTGGGTTTCCATCCGATATACCACAAGTGACGACACATATTCCATTCATCCAATAGCAATAGCATACATTAATCAACAATACCCATGCGAAGAAATATTGGCAAAATAATAGAAATAAGTGGAAATAAAAACAAAAGGGTGCCCTCAGGTCTAACCTTTTATGTCGCCTCTTGGAAGTGCGTTACACGACCGTCGGAATGGCTAACACTCCACAACTCTTCCGGTTCATTGATTTTCTGTTTTCCTTCACCGCTTCACTATTTTGGGTCGTTGTTTCCTCTGTTTTTGCTGCTGTTTCCTGGTTGTATTTTTTGCTAAATTGGGAATTTTTTTGGGCTGTTGTTTTGCGGTATTTGAAGTGTCTTGAGGTGCAGTTTTTGGTCACTGTTTTCGGTAATTTAAGCTACTGTTTAAGGGTGTTTGGGCTACAGTTTGGGTGTATATTTTTGGTGAATGCAGTGCAGTTTCAGGGGTGATTTTTGGTGATGTTGCAGTGCTATTTCAAGGGTGATTTTTGGTGATGTTGCAGTGTAGTTTCATGGGTGATTTTTGGTATTGTTGCAGTGCAATTTCAGGGGTGATTTTTGGTGGTTGTAAGGACTTTTTTGGGCTGTGACTTTCGGTGAATGGAGGGGCTGTTTCAGGGGTGTGTTTTCAGTGATGATGTTTGCTATTTAGGGGACGGGGTGTTTCAGTGATGATGCTTTGTGCTTTGTTATTCTCGGTGGTGAGGGTGTTTAGGGGTTACGATTTCGGTTGTTAGGGAGGAGGAGAAGAGTATTATTTCTTTGTCTCTTGTTACTTTGGGCGTGAGTGTCCGGCAATTGAAGGGTTGGTTTATGATTCTTTTTATAGGCAAAGGCTAGGGTTTTCCTTGCATGGGAAGGAAAGAGATCATGCAATCAATGGTGATATCTCCTAATTAGCATATCACAAGGAAAATATATACTTAATTTTGGGAGGTAATTTGTTTAAATTTGATTTGATTTCTTTTAATTAGGAATATGATTTATCTTGATTTGATTTGATTTCTTTTATTTGGGAAGGTAATTTATCTTGATTTTATCATGTGTTTAATGTGTTATTTATTATTTTGGATTTGTTTTATTAGGCTTGGGCGTGTGCTAGAGGATGTTTGGCGTGTGTGGTGGTCTTTCTGGTGGGTTGGTGTGTGGCTTGGTGATGTGTGGGCTTGGTGTGTGGCTTGCGGGGGTTTGGGCCAAGGATGAGTTTAAAACAAAGATCTAACAAGCAAGCCCGAAGCTAAGCAAACGAATTGAATCAAGGTGTCAATTTCTGACTTATTCCTTCCGACGTCCGTTTCCCGCGACTTCTGCAACTTAAAAGGTAGTGCCTCTAAATGAGGCTCATCATCGGGACTTATATGCAAAAATGTAGTGCCTACAGTCGCCCCCACTTTGATGGGACTTGTGCAGTGTGTGACAATGACAATCCTATCAAATTATGCAATGCGTTTTTACTTACCTGGCTCGCCAGCTGCCGTTTGACTTATCTGTTGCTTCGAACTGAGTTGATCTGATTGTGCCATACCCAGCATGCTAAACCCTATACCCGAGGTGTCGCTGTTGTGTCTCCATACCCAGAGTGTCGCAGTAGTGTCTCCATACCCGGCATGCTAAACCCTATACCCGAGGAATCGTTGATGTATCTCCATACCCAGAGTGCCAAACCCGACGTGCTAAACCACATACCCCAGGTGTTACAGATGTATCTCCATACCTGGCGTGCTAAACCCCATACCCGAGGCGTCGTTGTAGTGTCTCCATTCCCGGAGTGCCATAACCGGCATGCTAAACCCCATACCCCAGCGTCGCTGTAGTGTCTCCATACCCGGAGTGCCATACTCGGCATGCTAAACCCCATACCCGAGACATTGCTGTAGTGTCTCCATAGCCGGAGTGCCATACCTGGCATGCTAAACCCACTACCGAGGCATCGATGTAGTGTCTCCATACCCGGAGTGCCATACCCGGCGTGCAAAACCCCATACCCGAGGCATCGCTGTAGTGTCTCCATACCCGGAGTACCATACCCGACATGCTAGACCCCATACCCGAGGCATCGCTGTAATGTCTCCATACCCGAGTGTCATACCCGGCTTGCTAAAACCCCATACCTGAGGCGTCGCTGTAGTGTCTCCATACCCATACCCGCAGTGCCATACCCGGCATGCTAGACCCCATACCCGAGGCGTCATTGTAATGTCTCCATAACCGGAGTGGTATACCCGGCATGCTAAACCCCATACCCAAGGCATCGCTGTAGTGTCTCCATACCCGGAGTGTCATACCTGAGGTGTTGCAAATGTATCTCCATACCCGAAGTGCCATACTCGGCGTGCTAAACCCCATACCCGAGGTGTTGCAGATGTATCTCCATACCCATAATGCCATACCCAGCGTGCTGATGATGTATGGGCCTCAACCCTGGGACTCATCTCGAAAGTTGATATTGATTCTGATATGATGTTTGTATATCAATATATTGTATTGCCTCTCACGAGATAATCCTGATAGCTGAACATATATTCTTCCACAACGGATGCTTTGCGTCGAAACCAGAGAACCTTTAAAGTACTTAATATACTCAAATCCGATCGTCTGCATGAATGATCTGAACTAGACTCCTAGTGTGTGTGTGCCAAGGCTCTTTCACAACTTAATCCTTAAGTAACCAAACTCGATGATTTTGTCTCGAAGAATTGGATAGGTGGGTCTAACCAACCTAGATGTCTTGATCATACTCTGTGATTACTTATTCATACTCAACATGATATGGTTTTCTTCTTTTTTCTTTCGTCTCTTTCTTTTCTTTCTTTTCTTTTGAACTTTTTTTTTCTTTTCTCTCTTTTCTCTTTTCTTTTTTTTGACACACCTACCCTTTAAGGTAGCATTTCTCCTCAAGGTGGTCCTAATACTCGCCCATGGGTAGCTTCATGCTTATCGGTTATAGGTGGTCCATTTTTTTCTTTTCTTTTCTTTTTAGAGACTTTTTCTATGTTTCCAACCATATCATATATCGTAGCATAAGTAAACCAGGATGGACATCTAGGCAAACTATCATTCACTGATCCGCCATCTCTTCAACTAGTCATCTTGCCGACCACTCAGGCTTCTACTGCTAAAATCCCATAATCAAGTGCTCGTGAGTCTAGCCGAGATCCATCCACTCAGAATACTGGATGAGAGCACATCTCGCACTTATCCTTTCTAAGGTTTCCTTGCAGTAAACAATGTCATCACCGGACATATGTCTAACCACCAAGGACTTTTCTCTCTCTCATTTTTTTTACTCACTCACTCCACGAAAATTTTATTTTCAACTGTTGATAATGTGGGCTTTATCCCCTGAGATTCTTTCTCGAAACTGGTACTGGTATGGGCCTCAACTTTGGGATTCCTACCCAAAACTGATATTGTGATGTTATTGCTTCTGATTGGCTTGCCTTTGCCGCTTTCTCTTTTTCATTCTTCAAAACCTGTGAATACAAAATAAAACAAACACAAAAAAGACTGCAAAATACGTTACGTGTATGAATGCATGCATGAATGAGTTTCCTATCCCGTTGGGTCAGGTCTTCCGCCAATTCCCTTGGTGACTGCTCGGTCTTCTCTTCCTCAGGCAAAATATTCAATCTATCCACATTGATCGGCTCGGTGAACTCATTCCCTTCCAAATCTGACAGTCTCACTGCCCCATTTCCCATTACTTTCTGGATGATGTAGGGTCCTTCCCAGTTTAGTCTGAACTTTCCTCTCGAGTCTGTTGTCGACGGCTTCGACTACTTAAGCACCAAATCACCTTTTCTGATCTTGGTAGGATGCACCTTCTTTTTGAATGCTCGAGCCAACCTCTTCTGGTATATTTTCATGTGATGTAAGGACTTCATTCTCTTCTCATCGAGCAATGCCAACTGTTTGAATCTCTGTGAGGCCCATTCTTGTTCAGGTAACTCCGTTTATGCTAATACCTGCATGGACTGTATCTCAACTTCCACTGGCAGTACTGCTTCCATTTCGTAGAACAAAGAGTAAGGTGTGGCTCATGTTGCTGTTCTCACTGACGTTCTATACCCCCATAGGGCGTATGGTATTTTGTCGACTCAATCTCTGTAATTCTATGTCATTTTGGCTAACATCTTCTTTATTGTCTTATTGGCTGCCTCGACTGCCCCATTTGCCTGCGGTCTGTAAGGTGATTACTTGTGATGTCCTATCATGTATCTTTATAGCATTGCTTTTGTTTCTCCTTGAAACTGAACTTCGTTGTCTGTAACTACGTGATGCGGCATTCCATATTGACATATGATGTTCCGATCTATGAACTTCACCATCTGCTTTAGTGTGACGTTACGAAATGACTTGGCTTCCACCCATTTTGAAAAGTAGTCTACTGCCACTACTATGAAATGATGTCCATTCGATACGTGTGGTCGAATCTCTCCAATCATATCGATTCCCCATGCTGAGAAAGGCCATGGCTCTCATAGCCCGTGTAACTCTGTGTGAGGTAGATGGTTCAAATTACCATGTGCTTGACAATCATGACAATGTTTTACCAGCTTTATATAGTCTGTCTCCATGGTCAACCAATAGAAGCCTTGTCTTACAATCTTGCGAGACAAATTCAACCCATTCATGTGCGGTCCACATACTCTGGCATATACTTCTTCCATTACTTTCTGAGCCTCTTCTTTTCTTAAACATTTCAACTGAATGCCATTTGCTTGCCTCTTGTAGAGTTCTCCTTTCAAAATCACATACTGAGAAGCCAACTTCTGAATGGCTATCCTATCTTTTCTGCTTGCTTCTTTCGGGAATTCCTCGTGTTCGAAGTATCGCTGAGTATCATAATACCAGGGTTGAATGCTTTTGTCAAATATACTTACGTCGTGTAGATTAAAAGGAGGGGACTCATGCAGGTAAGCGAAATGAACGTCTTTATTATTATTAAGGAAAAGATTCGAACAAGTAGACGAAATAAATGTCTTTATTAAAAATGCAGGATTGCAATCAAATAGACTGTAGACAACAGGAACTGGACGACGCTGTTCCGGGCTTGCGGCCCGGTTGGGAATTCGAAATAACATGGAGTCGCCACCCGTGTGGACCGGGAAAATGAGATTTAAGGCCGCACTCACAGCTCTCATACATGTTCACAGCCCTTCAAGCCTTGACCACTCATCACCGACAAAAAAAACCAGGCCACACCGAGTCACAAAACTGCCCTAAATTTCTGTTCGGAATAGCCCCCCTCGTATCCATTCAAACTACCGTGAAAATAGTCCTGAAACTAACCCATTGAAACCCTAGCCGTGACATGCATACGTGAAACTGTGACCCAAATTGCACCTAAAACAGCGGCCAAATAACCCTGAGAGATAGATTGAAAAATGCAGTAAAAACAGAGAAAACGGCGAGTGAAAAAAACTGCGAGTGAAAACAGAAAAAACAGTAAAAACAGTGGACCCGTCGAAAACGGACAAAACAGCAGAAACGGTGAACCCGAACAAAACAGCAAAAATAGCAAAAACAGTGGATCAGTGAAAACAGTGGAACGATAACCCTTCCGGCACCGTGAAACGCACTCCCGGAAAGCGACTAAAAAGGTAAGACCTGAGGGCACCCTTTATTACATTTTATTTTGTTGTTTCGGACACGGCGTTCTCGGTTGACATGGAATACATCCAACCGGGTATGCGAGGTCCTACATTGAGAACGGCCGAATTCCTTGGCCACATGTTAGTTCCGCATGTGTTAATTTATGATATTCATGAGATTATGTGATGTGATTTTGGTGAATGAAATATATGTTATTTTCTGTGGTATATTGGATGGAATTCGGACATAAATTCCATAACCGAATCCGAATGGACGGTAATATGGTTTGCACTCGGGATACAACGCCCCGTACCACTTAAAAGACCCACATATTTCATATCACTCAAATTTGTATTTGAGCATGACTAGGTTATTATGATGTTGTTTTATTTCGAGCATGACTTAGTTAATTATTTTTCACGTTAAGAATTTAAGTTATGTTATATTTAGATTACCATTCATGTAACATGTTTATTGTGATATTGTATGCTTGCCGTCATGAAAACTTACCTTTGAAGAATATGTATGTTGAGTAGACTTGGTTAATATTGCACAAATCCATTCATTACAAACGACATAAGTAAGGGACCATTCCGAACCCAACGGTTTGAGGTCTTCCCTTGAGAGGGGTGAGTGCGGCCTTAAATCTCATTTTCCCGCTTCACACCGGGTGGCGACTCCATGTTATTTCGAATTCCCAACCGGGCCGCAAGCCCGGAACAGCGTCGTCCAGTTCCTGTTGTCTACAGTCTGGCGACTCCACTGGGGACAGAGAATCGGCCTCGAAATATTGTCTTGTAATGTTTGGATTTGTGTCTTAATTAACTATGTTTACTGTGGGTTTATGGAATTTAATCAAAGGTATTGCTAGGGCTAGGTGATGGTTTGGTGTCTTCCTTCATTCACTACCTTTTTATAAGGAAAAGCTGTGAAGGCACCTTGATAATCATTTTCCTAGAGGATGATTGGTGTCTTCCTTCATTCACTACCTTTTTATAAGGAAAAGCTGTGAAGGCATCTAGATAATCATCTCATGTGATAGACTAATTTGGAGGACTCGTTGTTTATTCCTGTCACCAAGCGATAAGAGCCTAAGGGGCTAGGGTACTTAAGAGAGCCTCGCTTCACCTTCCCTCTGGGGAATCTACAACGGGAAGTCCATTTGACAGTTAGTCACATATCTTAACTTGTTGATATATAAGTGCACTCACTTGGTCGTTTGAACCCTTGAGTAGGGAGTCCTAGTTGTGGGTAATCCTTTATCAATGAGGGCCTTTGTTTACATTCCTAAAACGTACACATGAACAGTAGTTTTATGACTCTTAGAAATTATTTACTATTGCTTGTGTTTTGGACCATTATCATTTGGATTCATTTGGACTGATTGTCAATAAATGTGAACTTGTTGGGTCATTTAAACTGGAACGAGTTCGTGTCCTTTGACAATTGGGTCAAAAGTTTCTAAAATGATAATGGGCCAATTAGTGTAAATTCGTTCATGAGCTTGTTTATTCCATACATTGCACGCATGTCATGCATACACGCATCATGTTAACCCTTTGTGTCTTAAAAGCCATCATAGACTTCCGTTGGGTTAGGAAAGCAGAGAGACTCGTCAAGAGACCGTTAGTCAACATGAGCAAATTAGCAAACGAGAGATCCCACCTGGATCAATTGGAGATTAAAGTAACTAAAATTATTGAGATGTTGCAAGTTCCGACTAATGTTGTGGCCAGTTTGACCGTACCCGGTATAGCCGATAACAAAAAGTTTTACAATCAGAATGGAAAGACCATCAGGGAATCTTCGGAAGAAGTAAGCAAAAAGACATTATAGTCATTCAGCAATGGGAAACAGGGCAGTGAGACTATCAGATCTAAAAGAGAATGAGTTCACCGAGCCGATCAATGTTAACAGACTGAAGCTGTATTTAGCCTGAGTGAGAGAAGACTGAGCAGCCACCAAGAGAATTGGAAGAAGACCTAACCTAATGGGATAGGAAATTCATTCATGCATACACGTAACTTGCATCCCTTGTTTTGTGTTTTATGTTTGCAGATTTCAGAGAAAATAGAACTAGCAAGGGACGACCAGAGACATATGGCGCCGAGGAGCACAATGAGGGTCTAGCCCACCATGAAAAGGGAAGACCTCTACACTTGCATACTTACACATCACGTACACGTGTTTTATTCTGTGTTTTGTTTGTGTTCGCAGGTTTCAACGGAGAAAAAGAGAAAGCAGCAAATGCAAGCCAATAAGAAACAACAACAGTGTTATCAGTCTCAGGAATGAATCAGAATCAGTATCCGTTTCAGGAATGAATCATAGGGTTGAGGCCCACATCAGTATTAATCTCAGGAAATAATCCTAGCGATGAAGCCCACGCCAGTATCAGTTTCAAGAAGGAATCCCCAGGGGGCGAAGCCCACATTATCAGTAGTTGAAAAGAGGAATTTTCACAGAAAAAGATAAGTCTTTGATGGCTAAACATATGTCCTGTGATGACATTGTATGCTGTAGGGAGAAACCCTAGAAACGATAAGTGCGAGATGTGCTCTCGGCCGGTATTCTGAATGGATTGATCTGAGTTAGACTCACGAGCACCTAATTACGGGATCCTAGCAGTAGAAACCTGAGTAGTTATCGAGGTGACTAGTTGAAGAGATGATGTATTAGTGAATGACCGTTTGCCTGGGTGTCCACACTTGTTTACTGATGCTATGATATATGATATGGTTGGAAATAAAAATAAAAGTCTCTGAAAAAAAAAAAAAAAAAAATAGACCACCTATAACCGATAAGCGTGAAGCTACCCATGGGCGAGTATTAGGACCACCATGAGGAGAAATGCTACCTTAAAGGGTAGGTGTGTCAGAAAAAGAAAAGAAAAAAAAAGAAAAAAAAAAGGGAAAAGAAAATGAAAAGAAAGAGACAAAAGAAAAAAAAAAGAGGAAAACCATATCATGTTGAGTATGCTGAATTAATCACAGAATGTGATTAAGACATCCAGGTTGGTTAGACCCACTGGTTCGACTCTCTGAAACAAAATCACCAAGTTGGCTTACTTAAAGACTAAGCTGCGAAAGAGCCTAGACACACACACACATGGAGTCTAGCTCAGATCACCCATTCAGATGATTGGACTTGAGTATGTCGAGTACTTCGAAGGTTCTTCGGTTTCGACGCGAAAGCATTCGTTGAGGACAAAAATATGTCTATCTATCAAAGATTATCTCGTGAGAGGTGGTGTAATGTGTGAGGTAGAATATCATATCAGCTTGGGGGCGAGGCCCATATAAGCATTAGTCGAGGGTCGAGGCCCATTTCAATTTCAGTTTTGGGGATGAGTCCCAGGGCCGAGGCCCATGTCAGCATCAGGTTAACGTTGGGGGCGAGACCCTACATCATCAGTGCGAGGGCGAGGCCCATATCACATTAGGGCGAGGCCCACATCAGTTCAGTATCGGTTCTGCCGGGTATGGCATTATGAGGGCGAGGCCCACGTCAGTTCAGATCAGTATCTGCCGGGTAAGGCATTTTGGGAGCGAGACCCACATCATTATCAGTCTTTGCCGAGTGTGGCACTCTCAGGGTTGAGGCCCACATCATTATCAACAGTTCAGGGATGAGTCACAAGGCCGAGGCCTACACCACATCTGTTACAATATCAGTTTTTTGGATGATTCCCAGGGTCGAGGCCCACATCAGCATCAGTATCAGTTTCGGGGATGAGTCTCAGGGCCAAGGCCCACATCAGCTTCAGCATCAGTTTTCAGAGATGATTCACAGGGCCGAGGCCCACATCTGTTTTAGTATCAGTTTTTGGGACGAGTCCCAGGGTCGAGGCCCACATCGACATCAGTATCAGTTTCGGGGATGAGTCATAGGGCGAGGCCCACATCAGTATCAGTTTGGGGGCGAGGCCCACATCAGTATCAGTTCAGGGTTGAGGCCCACACATCATCAATGTTGGTTTTTGGGGATGCGTCCCAGGGCCGAGGCCCACATCAGTATCAGTTTCGAGGATGAGTCCGATGGTTGAGGCCCACACATCATCAGAAAGCCGAGAATGGCAATCCGAGAATGGAACTGTGGAGTACCGCGACACCCTAGGTACGGGGTTTAGCACGCCGGGAATGGCATTATGACATTGTGGACTACCGCGACCCCTAGGTACGGGGTTTAGCACGCCGAGAATGGCACTGTGGACTACCGCGACACCCTAGGTACGGGGTTTAGCACGCCGAGAATGGCACTGTGGACTACCGCGACACCCTAGTTACGGGGTTTAGCACGCCGAGAATGGCACTGTGGACTACCGCGACACCCTAGGTACGGGGTTTTAGCACGCCGGGAATGGCATTATGACATTGTGGACTACCGCGACACCCTAGGTACGGGGTTTAGCACGCTGAGAATGGCACTGTGGACTACCGCGAAACCCTAGGTACGAGGTTTAGCACGCCGGGAATGGCATTATGACATTGTGGACTACCGCGACACCCTAGGTACGGGGTTTAGCACGCCGAGAATGACACTGTGGACTATCGCGACACCCTAGGTATGAGGTTTAGCACGCCGGGAATGGCATTATGACATTGTGGACTACCGCGACACCCTAGGTACGGGGTTTAGCACGCCGAGAATGGCACTGTGGACTACCGCGACACCCTAGGTACGGGGTTTAGCACGCTTAGAATGACACTGTGGACTACCGCGACACCCTAGGTACGGGGTTTAGCAAGCCGAGATGGCACATTATCAATTTGGTTCGGAGTAGCAGGCAAACAGGTGGCAGCTGGCGAGCCAGGTAAGTAAAGATGCATTGCACGAACTTTGATAGGATTATCACTGACACACACTGAACAATCCCATCAAAGTGGGGGCGACTGTAGGCATTGCATTTTTGCATACCAGCCCAATGATGAGCCTCCGATGGAGGCACCACCTTTTTAGTTGCGGAAGTCGCGGAAAGCGGTTGTCGGAAGGGAAAAGTCAAGAATTCTTTTTGTTGGATTTTTATTCGCTCGTTTTGCTTCGGGTTCGTCGTCGCCTTTTCCATTTTAAATCATCCTTCGCTCGGAACCTTTATCCTCGCTCTTTCTCACACCTTTTTTCTCTCTCTAACTTTCCTTGCTTGTGACCCTTTAACTTCCATGCAAAATTAAAATTCACCAACCAATTAAATTAATTTGAATTAAATAAATCATTAAAAAATACAAACCAATTAAATTATAACTTTAACAAAAATAAACAAATAATCAAAACACAAAATAAACACTCCTCACGTGTAACACACACACACAAAAACAAATTAAAACATCAACAAAACCCACTCAAACAAATAATAAACAAATAATCACAAACAAACAAAACAAACATCAACAAATCCCACTAACATCAAATAATAAATAATTCAAACACAATCAAAAAAAAAAGCCAAAGAAACCCAAGCCTTGACGCCCAGCACAACCACCACGCCCACAGCCACTGCACGCCGAGAACCCTAACAACCCCCACTCACTTTCCTAACAAACCAAAAACGTCAACAACCCACAAATTCAATAAAAGACACCCAGCTCCATTCAACATCAACACAGCTCCAGCCGAGAATATTGACCTTCATCACCGACAAACAAATCACCAACCTCCCTCTGACTTCGCCCAACAACATCACAAACCTCACTATAAAAACACCACAAGCTTACTCCATTCCCTTGGCGTGGAGGCACCAAAAACTCCCTCAAAATCCCTCTCATTCCACGCTACTGCAGCCCTCAAACTCATCCACGATCATCACCACTTCACTGACTTCATCCCATGGCACTGCCGAAACACAAACCAAATAACAAACCCTAAAGGACCCCTAACCCTTGGCGTTCACTGCCCCTTCTAGCCACTCAGCTCACTGCCTAAACCCCTCATTCTTAGCACTCATTCCCCAACCCTTTAAGCCTCATACACACGTAGAAATACCCATGCAGCCCTTCTCACCAAGACATCTTCCACTCAACGCTACTTCATCTCACCACATACGCCACAAATTGCCCTTACCTTCAACGTGACAAACCCTTCACAAAAGCCAAATTAAAGACACATCAAGAGCCCCATCACGTAAGCCATTCATTCACGCCTTTTTAAACTCCCAGCCACTCACACTCCATGCACCAATGGCACACGCACTGATTGCCTACTAAACTCCACTCACGCGCAAAGCACACACTCACAGCTCTCATACATGTTCACAGCCCTTAAAGCCTTGACCACTCATCACCGACAAAAAAAACCAGGCCACACCGAGTCACAAAACTGCCCTAAATTTCTGTTCGGAATAGCCCCCCTCGTATCCCTTCAAACTACCGTGAAAATAGTCCTGAAACTAACCCATTGAAACCCTAGCCGTGCACATGTAAAAAAGCTCCCCTTGCATGTGACATGCATACGTGAAACTGTGACCCAAATTGCACCTAAAACAGCGGCCAAATAACCCTGAGAGATAGATTGAAAAATGCAGTAAAAACAGAGAAAACGGCGAGTGAAAAAAACTGCGAGTGAAAACAGAAAAAATAGTAAAAACAGTGGACCCGTCGAAAACGGACAAAACAGCAGAAACGGTGAACCCGAACAAAACAGCGAAAATAGCAAAAACAGTGGATCAGTGAAAACAGTGGAACGATAACCCTTCCGCACCATGAACGCACTCCCGGAAAGCGACTAAAAAGGTAAGACCTGAGGGCACCCTTTATTACATTTTATTTTGTTGTTTCGGACACGGCGTTCTCGGTTGACGTGGAATACGTCCAACCGGGTATGCGAGGTCCTACATTGAGAACGGCCGAATTCCTTGGCCACATGTTAGTTCCGCATGTGTTAATTTATGATATTCATGAGATTATGTGATGTGATTTTGGGTGAATGAAATATATGTTATTTTCTGTGGTATATTGGATGGAAATCCGGACATAAATTCCATAACCGAATCCGAATGGACGGTAATATGGTTTGCACTCGGGATACAACGCCCCGTACCACTTAAAAGACCCACATATTTCATATCACTCAAATTTGTATTTGAGCATGACTAGGTTATTATGATGTTGTTTTATTTCGAGCATGACTTAGTTAATTATTTTTCACGTTAAGAATTTAAGTTATGTTATATTTAGATTACCATTCATGTAACATGTTTAATGTGTGATATTGTATGCTTGCCGTCATGAAAACTCACCTTTGAAGAATATGTATGTTGAGTAGACTTGGTTAATATTGCACAAATCCATTCATTACAAACGACATAAGTAAGGGACCATTCCGAACCCAACGGTTTGAGGTCTTCCCTTGCGAGGAGTGAGTGCGGCCTTAAATCTCATTTTCCCGGTTCACACTGTTGGTTTTCTATAAGGTCCCAAGATCAAACAAGACATGAAATTATGTGTGAACACATCAACGGAGGTAGCGGAATACTCACATTGATCGGTTGAGTCGATTTGGAGACGATTCAAGCCCAAAAACGCACTGCCTTTGTAAGCTCACTGCAACAGTCCACTGCCTACAAAAACAGAAAATTGAGTGAAGAAACGGAGCTCCAATCTTCGTCGGATGGATCCCGTCTCATGGGGGAACCTCCCTACCACCTTCGCAAGACTCGTAGTGTGCTAGCACTTGATTTCTCACCATGAGAAACCACTCTTTGCTTCCCTAAAGTCCATGCCATTTCTGGTTCAAAACCAGTGAAGAATTTCTTCATTTGGGCGTGAAAGGAAGAGAGAAATGAGAGAGAAGAAGTTGTGTTATGTAAAATGATTTACCAAAAATCAATTTATATTTATGCCATAATTTATTAAATTAATAATAAATTTATGATACATAACATGCAATGGCTTAGAGTGTCAAACACTCAAACTCCATGCAATGACATTGAGTGCTATGTACACTATCTACATGCAAAGCATTAGAATGACATGTGTCATGTGGGCCCCACACATTTCCAAATGAAAGTGGGCCCGTGCACTCACGCGTTCGGGTTCGATATTTCCGAAATACCGAGCTTACGTCGCGACGTTAATTCAATCGAATTTAAATAAATAATTGCGCCTAGCGAAATTATTATTTACGTCGCTAACGAATTAATTATAAATTAACTCGTTTGCCCGAATTAAAATCTGATTTTAATTCCGCGTCGAAATCTAATTTCGTCTAATATATCGAATATATTAATACATCGATTAATTCTGAATTAATCGTTCTCTCTCTTTAGACGACATTTTATCCCGGATAAAACATCTCCGTTATTAATCCTAGATTAATTTTCTCTCTCTTCTGTATAATCCCAGATTATTCAAGAGTGCGAGTTGTGCGTCATAGGTGGATTATCGGGAAGCGACCCATGAGATCCCCGGATAATCTGGCAGTAAATACGGTCGTCGGAGTATCCGAATCACGTACGTACCAAGTACTACGTTCTACCGATTTACGAGACAAGGTCGACTCCTAGCAAAGCACCAAGTCTTCCCAGGTTCTCCGGACATATTCATCAAAGAATATCTAGATCTGTATCAAGCGTAGTATACTAATGTATTGTGCATATTGGCCCAGTATCGGATAATCACGTGCTAGGGCTGGGGCTGGATAAGTGTCTGCCCCGTCCGAAACACATATCGGATGTCTGGTAACTAGTCTCTATAATCGGATATTCATGACCTGGTCATAATATCACGATTGGATGCGCATCACTAAAAGAGCACTAATACCGTATCCTGCGTGACATCATCTCCATTATGACTGGAGTGACACTTCCGTCTTGACACATCACATCCAATACACTACAATTCCTGATAAACCCAGAAGAGGTGAACACAGAACCAGTTAAGATCCCCCACCACCAAAACCAAAGTTTATCGATTGTCGTAAGTATTAGCGATGTAAGTCTCAGGTTCAGACTATACACACCTACCTTGATTTCGGCCTCCCATAGACACCTAGTCATAATACCAATGGGATTCCGAAGGGTCTATCCAGAGCGAAGCTGTTTCCCGTACCATCGGTGAAACACGACCTCCTATCGCACTTGCACAAGTATCCAATACTTATATATATGAGAACTATGCCGTTGTGCCCTCACAACGCGCACAAGTGCAATACTAGCCTATTCCGCATTATCGATGTCCAGTCTCGATAATACTACGGCTAGGGATATTTAATGATTAATCCTTCGCGGACTGATACTGTCTCATATCATCTCAATCCAGGAACTAATCATAGGGACCTCTCTTCATTTATATATCTAAGGTGATCTAATCACAAATGATGAGAGTGCAATTTTCTTGTTACATAGTTAATTTGCTACAACAACACAATGATCTGTGCAAATAGTGACGCTATTGGTCATTTTGTCCAACAATCTCCCACTTGGCACATTGCGAGTCACTCAAGTGTCCTACACCTGAACTATGTACGGTTCGCTCAAATTGCTGAGGAGGAAGGTTTTCGTCAGCGGATTTGTTCGATTATCGTTTGACGCGATTTATACGATCATCACATCGCCACGATGTATGATCCGAACGAATCAGATGATAAAGAAGTATATCTGGATCGTCGATGAGACCTTTAATTCCTTAGCCTGTGCTGACGCCTAGCTCAGCTGCTAACAGAACTATATCTAATCTAATTAGATTTACTTTCGACCCAAAAGACTTCTATTGCTGCCTCAGCTGCAGCAATAATCCGGATTTGTTGTTTATTCGGTCAACAGTTATCTTGCTTGGAAGATTTCCAGCTCACTGTCCTGGTGTTCAAACTTTATAGTACCGCAGTATTTAACTGTTTGGAAACTTGCAGCAGTGATCCCAGTCACTTCAAGTTCTCCTTCTCCATAATTTAAGATAGCATATTTAGTTCTCTGAGAGATACTAACAGATGTCTTAACTTCAATCCAGTGACTATCACTTGGATTGACCTGATGTGACTCCATATGCTTGAAGCGTATGAGACACCAATACAAGTACATTTTAAATGTACAATTTCCTAGAGAGTGTTAACAACTTCAAATCTATCCCAGTAGATCTTTATTCCTTGAATAAAGGTTGTTACTCCCCAGAATTCTACGGAGAATTTCTATTGAAAGCCAAGCTTTCAACAATAGCTTTATGGGAATTTCACTGTCAGTGCGCTCTCCCACTAACCTCCTCATATACACAAGAATTATTTCGTTTTGAGTCAAATCATAAACCATTATGATTATTTCAAAACGACAGTTCCAAGAACCTTATGCTTGCATCAATCCAAACATGGATCGAATAACCCGCAAACCTGTTTGTCGGTTATACAAATCGTCAGGATGTTGTAAAGATCCTCAAAAAGGTTTCCTTTTCAGGAAAGCGATTTTGATTTGTAACTAACATATTTCATAAATGAAATATATAGTTATCAATAAGCATCTTCAAAATGGATTTACCATGGCAACATGTAAAAAGGTTGAACCGTTATTAACATAATGTTAATAACGATACCTTTCCGTCAAAACCTTAGCTTGCACGTTGGTATGTTGCCTTCCATGTATGTCTTCCTTGAAGACTTTAATGTACCATAGGCACTACGCCTTGTGGTACAACAACTTGTATCCAAACATAGTTGTTATACATGGAATCCATTTCGGACTCATGGCACTTTGCCATAACAGGGAGTCGATACCTCGTATCACTTCCTCATAACGTAGTCGGATGGTACACCTCCATAAGATTGACATCTTTATGGGGTGAGATCAGAAACACATACCTTAGGTTGTTTTCTGACTCTATCCGATCTACTAGTTTCTTGTGTATTTGAAGATTAATGGTATAGATTCATCATAGATGAACTATTTGTGTTCCATTACGGACTTCGTGCCTTGAACAGTATTACTCCGATTTTCATCGAGTATCACTATCCTCCCACTGACCACTGCATATCGGTATTCCTCTCAGGAAAACCGCATGGTGAGCAACAATTACATTGTTCTCATGTGGGATTTACAAGTACTATACTTAAGGTTTCCCTTAAGATAACCTATATTGCACTTATCCAATTGGGTCCTTAGTTTGGTATCATCCAAACGCTATGCCTGGCATACCCAAATTATCAGGAATGAGAAACCTCGTTTCTTCCCCGTTATATCCTATATGATATCTGTCAAACAGATTTATATGGAACCTTATTCTAAATAAGTTTTGCACTGTTAATACATATCCTGTTGAAGGAAATAGTAGCTCAGAGCGACTCGTGATAAACCTTATCATGTCCAACAAAATTCGGTTTTTGGTTCGGACACACCGTCTAACTGACGTGTCTCGAGAGGAGTCCTCATCTGAAAGAATACCATACTCTTTCATGTACGAATGAAACTTACTGCTTAAGTTTTTCCATTACGGTATTACCGTGGCGGAATAACACTATAGCCGATCTTTTGTCAACTTCGTGTCGAAACTCTAAAGTTTCCGATCTGTGTTCTTCAAAAGAAACACATAACCACAACGTGATGTCACATCCGTTAAGGTCACGAAATATTCATGTTAACATATAGCCTAGCTAGATATGGGCCCACTTACTTCACCATGAATAGGGCTAACAGATCGGTGGCCCTTTTACTATTACCAAGTAAATAGTATTTTAGGTATTTAACCTAATAAACTAGATTCGTAGACCTTATTTGAATAGTCAAATCAGTCCTAGTACCCACTCTTAAAAGGTACGGATATACGAGTCTTGTTTAATTGTGTCCTAGACAATAATGCCACAAATAAGTCTCTATTGATCAAATCAATATGATATTTATTTGTCATTTTATGTTTGAGATTTTATTATATTCAAAATATAAATTCTGTTATTTACATCCAATGTATTTATCTCAGTATCATTTATATATTGAAACACTTTAGTGTTCTAGAATATAAAGGTTTTATCCGCAATGGATTAAACACTGATATAGAGATAATGTCTCTAGATAAAACTAGTTACATTATAACATTTCCTAATTTAAGTACATACCCAAAGGGTAGTTCCTAAACTTAGGTATCTACGGTTGAAACAGCGACTTTCGTCCCGTTTCCAATTCGCAGAGAAATCTCGGCTTGAAGCCAGTATCCAGCTCACAGCGGATTCTGAACGTCAATACATATATTTTATGTACCACACTAAGTATTTAAAATCCAATTTTAATACTAGTAGTGAACATAACTTTGACAAATATTTTTAAAGTTAGAGCTCGCCCTTTCTTTAATTCCTTCGTGTCTTCCATATCCAAATGGTAGTCACTTTGGGATATGTCAATTATCCTTTTCAATATTTCACAAAACCACTTGGGTTTAGAATATCGAAATGATGTGCACCTTGTGCTACATGCCCAATTGCAAACTTTGACTTTTCTCCACTAGAATAGTCAATTAATTCTCCAAGAATTATTAATTGCAATTTTAATACTTTTAAATCTAAAGATAGATTTATTATAAGTATATTAATAAGCACTAAAGTCATCATCACATAAATCTTCCAAAGACTTTATGCTCTACTATTTGCTTAATTATGGGCTTAGTCATAATAAGTTATTTTATCAAATAAATTAACCTATTATTAATTCCCAATTGAAAATTAATCATCTAAAACATTTAATCCAAGGATTATATATTTTAAATATTCAACCTTTCAATTCTTTCATGATTTCAATAGTCCAACTATTTAATCAATTTTAATAAGGTACTATTTATTATAATGATTACAATAATCCAATTATTTAATCAACTATAATTTTAATATTGATTACTATAATCCCATTATAAAATCAACTATCATTTTAATTCAATTATATTGATTACTATAATCCAATTATAAAATCAACTATATATTGAATGAGTTGTATATAGTCCACCAACTATATATATTTTTAAACAACATAAAATATTAGTCCGACTAATACTTTGATTAATATGACGAGTAAAATAAAAATGAGCGTGTTTAGCGAGTATTCGAACGAATGTTGCAATTCAATACTTGCCTCCCACTATTTTTCGTCGAGCCTCTAACCCTCTGTGGAGTACTCGGGAAACCGTGTTTCCTAGTGGGCTAGGATCCTATTAAATAACACACAACCCTGACTTTGCCAATAAAAGCTGTATGCTATTAACTAGGTAGATCTCTCAGATCAATTGGATCTCATCCAATTCCTAGATCCGGTTAGGTGGACATCCAAGTCCGAACATATGTATAATGTCAATGTAACCATTACATTTTCCTAACCTATCCTCCGAATCATTTAGGCCTTGGCTTTGGCCAAACACAAACCTAATGATTCCAGTTAAAGCGGGACCCATTGACGAGGAAGTTTCGTAATCAATGTCATTGGACAAAAGTGATCTGACTTTGGTCAATAAAAATCACGATTTGGACAAGACACCGATATGCAACAAAACTCTCATGATTCAAGTACATCCTTGATTGACAAAGGTCTTGACTTTGGTCAAAAACAAACCAATGCCAACTTCGGATCTTGAACAAGAATCATTCAATGGAAGGATTTTTTCTTAATATAGATTGAGGGATTTTCGCGTGCAAATTGTCTACCAATTTAATTATCTTTGTTAGGTCTCATCATCATACACCCTTAAACATGCATTCTAAATACATAATAAAGCGAGTATGAAATAAAATAATAATGATATGCGGATGGATACTTAAACATTGATCCTAGATCAAATCTCTCCCTTTCTCACTCAAGCTAGCACTTGTACTACTTCTACCCGTTACACTACACTTCTAAAGAAACCTCATATACATAGAGGGGAATAGGTGAGAAGAGAATACAAAGAGAAAGAAGGTGATAAGGCTGGACACGCAGGTCCAATTAATAAATCGAATTATTACAACAATTTCTAAAATTGCCCACCCATCTAATATCCATCCGATATACATTATTCATTCAACACAACCATGTATTCACACAATAGCATGCTATCAATCAATCTAATCAAATTAATTAATCTGATAATAAGTGATCATCCAATGTTCAAACAACGATTTGATTTTGATCGAGTCAAACTCGTTTTGCGGAAAAGTACTCAAAGTACGAATTCATGAATTAAATTAACTACACAATTAAATCAATTTAACATGTATTTAATACTAATTCACTATTCAATTCCAAATTAAATATTGCACTTTATATTAATAAACCTTTTACGATTTAAATTCCAAATTCAATCGCGTCGAGACTCAAAAGTCCGATTAACGTCCAACGTCAATTTAATTAAGTCTAATGGGCTTCAATAATTTCTTTAGGCATGGGCTTCGGCAACCAAAAGCCCAATAGTGGAATCACCCAAAATGCCTTAGAAATCAATTTCGCCCCATTAGGCCCAATTAAACATTAAAGGTTCATTAGTCGCAATTGGGCTTTATGGTTAAGGTTTTGGGCCCAATTGGATCCAATCCACTTGGCCTAAACCAAACCTGATAAATCAAGCCCAAAAGGCCAATTACAACAATAAATTCTAATTTCCAAAATTAGGCCCAATTAATTAAATCCAAAAATCCAATTTCACAATTTAATTACCAAAAGTGCATTATATGATTAATCAACTAAATCAACATTTCCAAAACACTAAATTAGTCCAATATCATACTTAATTCATTATTACATGTCAAACACACATAATGAAAAATCAAACCCATTTACATGCTTCATGCTCTCGGCCAAGGAGGGAATTTGTGTCCGATTCGGTTTCGATCCAATCGAACCTACAATCGACATCAAATCAACATCCGATTTGATTTCATACACATCCAATGTCACAAAACCAAAATTACCAAGACATTAGGGCAATGACACATTCGGCCAAGGTAAGGAATTTGGGGTTTTTGTCCAATTCGAAATCCAATCCAATTCGATTCAAATTAACGTCAACCTAATCGATTCTAACTCATCAAATGAATCAAAAATCAAAAAAATCCAAGATCCAAAAATCACCAAACCATTCGGCCAACATATCCATTTTGGGGAAAATAATTCCAAATCATTTTCCATTCAAATTAGTCCAACCAAAATGAATTAAACATGTTATAAGCATACTCAAACATTCAATTCATTCAAATCATGCTCAAAACAAGATTACCCAAATTTAAGCCCTACAAATTTCATGCTGCAACATAAGCTCTTGATGCCATTGTTGGTTTCTATAAGTCCCAAGATCAAACAAGACATGAAATATGTGTGAACACATCAACGGAGGTAGCGGAATACTCACATTGATCGGTTGAGTCGATTTGGAGACGATTCAAGAAGCCCAAAAACGCACTGCCTTTGTAAGCTCACTGCAACAGTCCACTGCCTACAAAAACAGAAAATTGAGTGAAGAAACGGAGCTCCAATCTTCGTCGGATGGATCCCGTCTCATGGGGGAACCTCCCTACCACCTTCGCAAGACTCGTAGTAGTGTGCTAGCACTTGATTTCTCACCATGAAAACCACTCTTTGCTTCCCTAAAGTCCACGCCATTTATGGTTCAAACCAGTGAAGAATTTCTTCATTTGGGCGTGAAAGGAAGAGAGAAATGAGAGAGAAGAAGTTGTGTTATGTAAAATGATTTACCAAAAATCAATTTATATTTATGCCATAATTTATTAAATTAATAATAAATTTATGATACATAACATGCAATGGCTTAGAGTGTCAAACACTCAACCCATGCAATGACATTGAGTGCTATGTACTCTATCTACATGCAAAGCATTAGAATGACATGTGTCATGTGGGCCCACACGTTTCCAAATGAAAGTGGGCCCACGTGCATTCACGCGTTCGGGTTCGATATTTCCGAAATACGAGCTTACGTCGCGACGTTATTCAATCGAATTTAAATAAATAAGCGCCTAGCGAAATTATTATTTACGTCGCTAACGAATTAATCTTAAATTAACTCGTTTGCCCGAATTAAATCTGATTTTAATTCCGCGTCGAAATCAAAATTTCTTCTAATATATCGAATATATTAAACATCGATTAATTCTGAATTAATCGTTCTCTCTCTTTAGACGACATTTTATCCCGGATAAAACATCTCCGTTATTAATCCTAGATTAATTTTCTCTCTCTTCTGTATAATCCCAGATTATTCAAGAAGTGCGAGTTGTGCGTCATCGGTGGATTATCGGGAAGCGACCCATGAGATCCCCGGATAATCTGGCAGTAAATTACGGTCGTCGGAGTATCCGAATCACGTACGTACCAAGTACTACGTTTCTACCGATTTACGAGACAAGGTCGACTCCTAGCAAAGCACCAAGTCTTCCCAGGTTCTCCGGACATATTCATCAAAGAATATCTAGATCTGTATCAAGCGTAGATACTAAGTATTGTGCATATTGGCCCAGTATCGGATAATCACGTGCTTAGGGCTGGGGCTGGATAAGTGTCTGCCCCGTCCGAAAACACAATCGGATGGTCGGTAACTAGTCTCTATATCGGATATTCATGACCTGGTCATAATATCACGATTGGATGCGATCACTAAAAGAGCACTAATAACCGTATCCTGCGTGACATCATCTCCATTATGACTGGAGTGACACTTCCATCTTGACATCACATCCAATACACTACGATTCCTGATAAAACCCAGAAGAGGTGAACACAGAACCAGTTAAGATCCCCCACCACAAAAACCAACGTTTATCGATTGTCGTAAGTATTAGCGATGTAAGTCTCAGGTTAAGACTATACACACCTACCTTGATTTCGGCCTCCCATAGACACCTAGTCATAATACCAATGGGATTCCGAAGGGGGTATATCCAGAGCGAAGCTGTTTCCCGTACCATCGTGAAACACGACCTCCTATCGCACTTGCACAAGTATCCAATACTTATATATATGAGAACTATGCGTTGTGCCCTCACCAACGCGCACAAGTGCAATACTAGCCTATTCCGCATTATCGATGTCCAGTCTCGAAATACTACGGCTAGGGATATTTAATGATTAATCCTTCGCGGACTGATACTGTCTCATATCATCTCATCCAGGAACTAATCATAGGGACCTCTCTTCATTTATATATCTAAGGTGATCTAATCACAAATGATGAGAGTGCAATTTCCTTGTTACATAGTTAATTGCTACAACAACACAATGATCTGTGCAAATAGTGACGCTATGGTCATTTGTCCAACACACACCGGGTGGGGTGGGGGTGACTCCATGTTATTTCAAATTCCCAACCGGGCCGCAAGCCCGGAACAGCGCGTCGTCCAGTTCTGTTGTCTACATAAACCAAGAAGAACAGGTTTCATATTGCAGCATTGCCTCTTCCCCGACCTATGGTTCTCCACTGCTGTCATCCCTTATCCCATGAAAAAGAAACGGGTGGTGAGAGGTGGAGGAGCAAAGTTTTTGGGCAAGCCGGAGTTGATCATGTAGGGGTGGTGGAACGAGAGTGGTAGTTTGGTAGAGGATTTCTGTGTGTGTTGGGTTGTTCTTTTTCAAGGTTGGGTATTTTTGGGAGTCTATAGGTCTTGGATTGTGTCTAAGGTGGGCATCTGTCGGTTTTGTCATGACTGTTTTGCGGGTGGGAAGTGAAGTGACATAACGGATCATGTTGAGTATGGTGGGGGAGGATTTGGAAGTGGTTTAGGCTCCAATGGTCTAGGAGTCCTTGCATCTTCAGCTTTTAACCTTTTGAACAAAGGTCTACCAGATTAGAGAATCGACTGTTTCTGACGACAACGATCTCAGCAGTAGAGGGCTTGGTCTCAGAAGGCCCCATGAAAGTTCATCTATTCTGGCCATAGAACTTCTTATTCTCCGCTTCTTCTTCCTCAATGTCCATGACAGTCTCCCTCAACTGTCGAAAATCAGTAATCATAGAGATCATCCTCCTCAACTTTCCATAGATAGAGGGCTTAGTGCCCTTAATGATCATTTTAATCTGGTCCTTCTCCGAGGGCCGAGTCTGTATTTTCAGAAGCTGGCTTCTCCAGCGGTCCACATAATCATTGAAACTCTCCTCCGCCTTCTGCTTGGTATTCTCCAAGTCACGAAGCGACAAATTGATCTCCAAATCTGTGACATATCGTTTCAGAAAGGCTTCTGCCAGTTCCCTCCAATCTTCCTTAACCTTCCTTTCAAGGCCATGGTACCACACTACGGGTGCCCCCTCAAGCGACATCTCGAACATTGTCTGAACCTCACGCTTTGATAGACCCACTGAACTCATAACTGAAACATATTGTCAGAGATGGACCCTCGGATCCCCATTCCCGTTGAACTTGGCCATATCAGGCATCTTGATTGAGCTGGCACTGTTCTTCGAAATTCATTACCTCATAATCTAGCAAGTCTTCATGCTTACCCCTCATCTTACGGGTTAACCGATTCCACCTGATCCCGGAGCTTCTGTAACTCTGCCTGAGACCCTATTATTTCTCCTGTCACATATTCCAGGCCATGTCATCATCAAAAGCGGGGATGTCATCCCCAACCCATTCGGAGGTTCATCATGCCTCACATTCTATGAGTTTCCCCATCACGGGGCATATCCATATTAGCCATAGCAGTAGTCAAGGCTTGCAACTGTTCAATAACCTTGGTGAGATAGGTCTCAGACTGATCCATTCGGGATACCTCGTTCTCTATCGCTCATGTTTTCTATCGGCCCTTTGATGAGTCTTCCCTTTTTCCTAACCCACGAGAATCTATGGTGTCTTTTTAAAATTCTCAGTCAGCATGTATGCGTGCAATGCATGGAATATATAAGTCGGCTTCTTGTCATTTTAAAGCTTCAATCACATTATTGCAAGGTGCAAACTTGTCCCAGTTGAAAAGGCCCAACAGGTTTACACCTTTGCGATAACATGGCTGAACAACTTCAAATGATAAGGGGCCCAAACACAGGATGGCCCAACGGTATTTTAGAAAATTTTAGCCCAATTGTCATAAGATACGAACTCATCCCAGTTTAAATAGCCCAACAAGTTCGCCTTTCTGATAAGAAGTCTAACTGAGTCCAAATGATGATGGTCCTAAGCGTAAGCATAAAGAAACAATTTTTACATAGTGGCCCATCGGGATTTTAGAAACTTTTAGCCCAATTGTCATAAGATACAAACTCATCCCAGCTTAAATGGCCCAACAAGTTCGCATTTCTGACAAGAAGTCCAACTGAATCCAAATGATGATGGTCCCTAAACACAAGCACAAGGAAATAGTTTCTATTGGTCATACAACTATGGTCTACGTGTGGGTTTGTGGGAGTGTAGACAAAGGCTCTCGCTGGCGAATGATTGCCCACAACTAGGTCTCCCCACTCAAGGGTTCGAGTGACCAAGTAAGCGCACCTTTTTTATACCTTACGGTACGTGCCAACGAGTTATGGTGCGTGACTAACTGTCAAATGGATTTCCTATTGAAGATTCCCCAGAGGGAGGGTGGAGCGAACTATCTTAAATACCCAAACCTCTTAGGCTCTTATCACCTTGGTGACAGGAATAACCAATAGGTCCTTCAAATTAGTCTATCACGGTAAGCTTCGGGTAAATGATTATCTAAGTGCCTTCACAGTTTTTCCTCCCAACTATGGAAAGGTAGTGAATGAAGGAAGACACCAAACCATTACCTAACCTTAATAATGCCTATGATTAAACCCCTTTCAACCCACGGTAGACACGGTCAACTAATAGCAAAAATCCAAACATTACATGACATTATTTCGGGGCCGATTCTCTATCCCCAGTGGAGTCGCCAGACTGTAGACAATAGAAATCGGCGACACATGTTGTTCCGAACTGGCGGCCTGATTGGGAGTACGGAGTAGCCCACGAAGGACTAAACCGGAGAATAAAGGGAAGAGATGCGAATTGTGCCCACATCTATATAGGACTTCGAGTGCCCGATTGAACGTATCTCACATTCAATCGAACATACTTCATCCCTCGCGGTAAAACATCGTGGCAAAGGTAGCCCTTAGGCTTTTCATCCCTCAAGGTGGACGACCTTTAATCCAACTTGATTTGCCCATGCGCATTACACTATAATGCATGATTTAAAAAGGAGATGGCATACAGAAAGCAAAATAACGGAATAATAAAAGGCGCGGCGAAATGTCATGGTAAAGGTAGACTTTTAGGCTTTTCTTCCCTCAAGTAGAGAACCTTTAGACCAACATAATAAGCTCATGGGCATTACATTACAATGCAAACAAATAAATAAGGCAATGATATAGTACTTCTTATGTCCGATTAAACATATCTCACATTCAATCAAACATACTTCGTCCGGCGCAGTAAAACGTCACGGTAAAGGTAGCCTTTAGGCTTTTCATCCCTCAAAACGGAGGACCTTTAATCCAAATAGATTTGCCCATGCGCATTACAATACAATGCATAAAAAAATAAAGACAACGATAATATGGGACTTCGTATACTCGATTGAACATATCTCACATTCAGTCAAACATACTTCGTCCGGCGCGGCAAAACGTCGTGGCAAATATAGCCCTTAGGCTTTTCATCCCTCAAAACGGAGGACCTTTAATCCAACTTGAATTGCCCATACACATTACATTACAATTCATAAATAAGTAACATGCAGAAAGTAAATGGCAGAATAAAAAAAAATGTGAATAGTAGATGAACAAGATTAAATAAAGTGAAACACATGTTGTTTGCTCAAGTAGTACGTGGAATTGTTTCCCAAGTACAGACCGTACTACCATCCATTCGGATTCGGCTATGGAATTTACGTCTGGGTTTCCATCCGATATACCACAAGAGACGACACATATTCCATTCATCCAATAGCCATAGCATACACTAATCAACAATACACATGCGAAGAAATATTGGCAAAATAAAAGAAATAAGCGGAAATAAATAAAAAAAAGGTGCCCTCAGGTCTAACTTTTTATGTCGCCTCTTGGAAGTGCGTTACACGGCCGTCGGAAGGGCTAACACTCCGTAACTCTTCTGGTTCACTGATTTTCCATTTTCCTTCGTCGCTTCACTATTTTGGGTTGCTGTTTCCTTTGTTTGTGCTGCTGTTTCCTGGTTGTATTTTTCGGTAAATTGGGAATTTTTTTGGACTGTTGTTTTGCGGTATTTGGGGTCTTGAGGTGCAGTTTTTGGTCACTGGTTTTGGTAATTTAAGCTACTATTTAAGGGTGTTTGGGCTGCTGTTTGGGTGTATATTTTCGGTGACTACTGTTGGGTTTCAATTAGGTCCCAAGGATCATTTTCAAGCAATAAACATGTGTGAATACTCAATGAAGATTGGCGGAATCATACTCACATTGAATGGCTTTTGCGACGCGAGGAACAACAAAAACAAGCTCCTTGAACTCACGGTTTTTCACCTACATTTTCGGCAGTGGGCTTTTTGTTCTCCTCCAATTCGGTCAACCTCCATGGATGTCCTCCATTGATGCTCCAAGCTCTAAGCTTTGCAAATGGTGATTCCATGCTAGTACTCCAGAAATTTTGCCACAAAATTCCATTTGCTTCTCCTTCAAATTCTCGGCTGTGACAGAAAAATGAAGAAGAAAAACAGCCCATTGGGCATGAGAGAGAAGAAGTTGGTTTGTGTTAGGTTAATTGATTTTCAAAAAATAATTAAAACATATACCAAAAATTTGCTCTCAAAAAGTCAAATGAATTTGGAGCCAAAAATGGCAATAAATGTCATCAACCACTCTTGTCACTATTCACATCAAAAGTGACTAGACATCACTTCACTCAAAGTGATGTGACTTCCATCACTTGATTGACTAGTGATTTGACGCTTGATATGACTTGTGGGCCGTATTTTAATTCACAATGCGAGTGCCCCCGCAAACACTCTCGGGCTCGGGTTCGTTAATTCCAAATTAACGAATTTTCCGTTGCGACATTATTAAATAATTATGCCTAGCAAAATCACTATTCATATCGTTAACGAATTAATTCTAAATTAACTCGTTTTCCCGACTTAAAATCTAATTTTAATTCCGCGTCGAAATCCAATTTCGTATAATATATCGAATATATTTTTTTCGATTAATTCCAAATTAATCGTTTTCTCTCTTAATTCCAAATTAATCCCAGATAAAATATCTCTGTAATTAATCTCAGATTAATTTTCTCTCTCTTACTAATTAATCCAGATTAATAAAGTGCGAGTCATACGTCATCGGTGAATCTTCGGGAAGTGACCAATGAGATCCCCAGATATGTTGGCAGTAAATCCGGTCGTCGGACTATCCGAACACGTACGTACCTAGTACTACATTTTTACCGATTTACAAGACATGGTTGGCTTCTAGCAAAGCATCATGCCTACCCAATTCTCCAGAAATATTCTTACTGGAATATACGATCTATATCAGGCGTAGTATACGTAGTATTGCGTATTTCGATCCAGTATCTGATGTCACGTGCAAGGCCTGGGGCTGGAAATGTGTCTGCCCCGTACGAAGCACATATCGGATCTCTGGTAACTAGTCTCTATTATCGGATAATCATGACCTAGTCATATTATCCCGATGACTGCAGTACATAAGAGAACTAGTTCTGTATCCTATGTGATCATCATCTCCACTATGACTGGAGTGATACTTCCATCTCGACATCACACCCAATACACTACGATTCTCAATATACCCAAAACAGGCGTACTCAGAACCTGTTAAAGCCCTGGACGACTAAAACCAAAGTACATTGATTGTCGCAAGTATTAGCGGTGCAAGTCTCAGGTTAAGACCAAATACACCTACCCTGATTCGAACTTCCATAGACACATAGTCATACTACCAATGGAATTCCGAGGGGTCTATCCAGAGCGAAGCTGTTTTCCGTACCATCGGTAAAACACAACCTCCTACTACACTTGCATGAGTATCCTATACCGAAATATATGAGAACTATGCTGTTATGCTCCCACAATGCGCACAAGTGTAATACTAGTCTATTCCGTATTATCGATGTCCAATATCGATAATATTATGACTAGGGATATTTAATGATTAAACCTTTATGGATTGATACTGTCTCATATCATCTCAATCCGGAACTAATAATATGGACATTATATCATTTATACATCTTGGTATTCTAATTACAAATGACAGAAGAGAAATTTCCTTTGTCACATAGTTAATTTGTACAACAACACCATGATCTATACAAATAGTGATGCTATAGGTCAACACTGTCCAACAATCTCACACTTGGCCTATAGCCAATCACTCAAGTGTCCTACACCCGAACTATGTACGGTTCACTCAAACTTCTGCTGAGAAAAGGCTTTCGTCAGCGGATTTGCATGATTATCGTCTGATGCGATTTATTCGATCATCACATCGCCACGATGTATAATCCGAATGAATCAGATGAATATATGAAGTATATATCTAGATCGTTAATGAGACCATTAATTCTTTAGCGTGTGATGTTGCCTAGCTCAGCTGCTAACATAACTATATCTAATCTAATTAGATTATTATCAATCCAGAAGGCTTCTATTGCTGCCTCAGCTGCAGCAATATTCCGCTTTTATTGTTTATTCGGTAACAGTATCTTGCATGGAAGATTTCCAGCTCACTGTTCCGTTATTCAAACTTTATAGTACCGTTGTTACGACTTATAGTCGTTTATATCAGTTAGGAAACTTACAGTAGTGAATCTAGTCACTTCAAGTTCTCATTCTTCATAGTATAAGACAACATCCTTAGTTCTCTAAGATACTAAGTATGTTCTTAACCTCAATCCAATGACTATCACTTGGATTAGCCTGATTGTGACTCCATATGCTCAAAGCGTATGAGACACCAGGTCGCGTATATTTATTTCAATGTATGAGTACTCGGAGACTATTAACAACTTTAAATCTATCCCAGTAGATCTTTATTCCTAGAATGAAGGTTGTTTCTCAAGAATTCTATGAAGAATTTTCATGAAAGCCAAGCTTTCACCGATAGTATTATGGGAATATCATTTCCAAGAAATGACATGTCATCATTTTTATTTAAGACATTCATTGTCAGTGCGCTCCCACTAACCTCCTTATATACACAAGAATCATTTTCGTTTTGAATTAATCATATACCATTATGATTACATCAAGTAATAATTCCAAGAACGCAATGTTTGCTTCAATCCATCCATGGATCGAATTACCCGAAAACCCTAACTATGTTTACTAGTTTTGGTACGACAAAACCGTCAGAATGTTGTAAACATCCTCCAAAAGGTTATTTTTAAGGAAAGCGATTTTGGCATTCAGCTTCACATTTCATAAATGAAACATGCAGCATTAGCAAGCATCATCCAAATGGATTTAACCATGGCAACGGGTAAAAGGTTTCGTCGTAATCGACACATTGTTGATAACGATACATTTTCGTTACAAGCCTAGCTTAGTACATTGGTATGTTGCCTTCTATGTTCGTCTTCCTTGAAGACTTATACAGTACCTATAGGCACAATGCCTTGCTGTACAATAACTAGTGTCAAAACTTCGTCGGTATACATGGAATCCATTTCGGATATTATTGCATTTTGCCATAATAGGGAGTCGATACCTTGTATTACTTCTTCATACGTAGTCAGTTCATTTTCCTCAATAAGATTGATATCTTTATGAGGTGAGATCAGAAACCCATACCCCAGGTTGTTTTCTAACTCTCTCCGACTATTGCGGTTCTTGTGTATTCGAAGATTATTGGTATAGTTTCATCCTTGATGAACTATTTATGTTCCATTAAGGAATCGGTGCCTGGAACAGTATTACTCCGATTTTCATCGAGTTTTACTTTCCTCCCACTTACCACTGCATATAGGTATTCCTCTTAGGAAAACCGCATGGTGAGAAACAATTAAATTGTTCTCTAGTGAGTTGTATAGTACTATACTTTGGTTTCCCTAGGATAACCCACAACTTAGGCACTTATCCGATTTGGGCTTTGGTTTGGTATCATCCAAACTTATTCCAGCATACCCAAATCTTCAGGAATGAGAAAACCCGTTTCTTTCCTGTTCATATCTAATATGAAGTCTGTCTACGATTTTTATGGAACTTTATCAAAATAAGTTTTGCACTTTTATGCGTATCCGTTGAAGGAAAAGGTAACTTAGAGCGACTCATGATTAACCTTATCATGTCTAACAAATTTAAGTTTTCCGTTCAAACAAACCGTCAGATTGACGTTTCCGGAAGGAGTCCACATTGAAAGAATACTATACTCTTTCAAGTATATGAGAAACTTATTGCTTAAGTATTTTCATCATGGTCTAACAGTGATGGTTTAATACTTTAGCCGATATGTCTGTCTATTTCGTGTCGAAACTCTTTGGATTCATCAAAAGATTCTGATTTGTGTTTCACAAGAAACACATAACCATAACGCGATGCCACATCCGTAAGGGTCACAAAACATTCATATCCATCTCTAGCCTAGCTAGATAGCGGCCCACTTACGTCACTATGTGTTGGTTTCTATAATATGTCCCAAACAAAGATTAAGCATATGAAATACTATATTTGAATATATATAAAAGATTTGAAGCATGGCGGAATCATACTTACAAAGCTATGTGATGAAGAAGATGATCAAATGGTGGAAGCTCCAAGTGTTGGAAGATTCGGCCAAGAGGAGGAAGAAGAAGGAAGCTCCAAGCTTTGTGTATTCCTTGCTCTATGATGGTTTCCCTATCACCTCTTTTGATCCTTTGAAGGTGCTAGCCTTGCATGTTCCAAACATCAACCTTTTCTTCAGCTTTTGGCAACCAAATTTTGAAGAAGATGAAGACCAAAACTGCATGCAGTTTTCGGTCAAGTAAGGAGAGAAGAGAGGATTTTCTTAATTGATTTTGATACCAAAACAATTTATATTTATGCCATAATATTTATTAAATAATAATAAATCTATGACACAAGCCATGCAAATGCTTAGAGTGTCAAACACTCAAATTCCATGCATAACATTTGAGTGTAATATACACTATCACCATGCAATGCTTCATCAATAAAATAATGCATATAATGACATGTGTCATGTGGGCCCCACACGTTTCCCAATGAAAGTGGGCCCACGTCCACTCACGCGTTCGGGTTCGATATTTCCGAAATACCGAGCTTACGTCGCG
>SKCR01052865.1:0-49327 GCA_019454045.1 Zanthoxylum bungeanum | reverse complement strand
ATGTGAACTTAGATTTAGGTTTATATGGTAGTTCTTACCAATGTATGTTGAGTAGACTTGGTTAAAATCGCACAAATCCATTCATTACAAGTGACATAAGTAAGGGACCATTCCGAACCCAACGGTTTGAGGTCTTCCCTTGCGAGGGGTGAGTGCGGCCTTAAATCTCATTTTCCCGGTTCACACCGGGTGGTGACTCCATTATTCTCCGGTTTAGTCCCCCGCGGGCTACTCCGTACTCCCAACTAGGCCCTGAGTCTAGAACAGCATGCGTCGCCCAAGTTCTGTTGTCTACAATTGGCCTGATTGTGAATCCATATGCTTCAAAGCGTATGAGACACCAGGTCACGTACATTTTTCAATGTACGTTTTCTCGAAGAGTTTTAACAACTTAATCTATCCCAGTAGATCTTTATTCCTAGAATAAAGGTTGTCACTCCCAAGAATTCTACGGAGAATTTTCTTGAAAGTTAAGCATTCGCCGATTGTTATTATGGGAATCTCATTTCCAAGAAATGATATATTTTATCATTATTTTATGTAGGACATTCATTGTCAATGCGCTCCCACTAACCTCCTTATATACACAAGAATCATTTTCGTTTTGAATTAAATCATAGACCATTATGATTACATCAAAACGATAATTCCAAGAACCTAATGCTTGCTTCAATCCAAACATGGATCGAATAACCTGCAAAGCTTGTTTACTGGTTTTAGTACGACAAAATCTTCAGGATGTTATAAACATCCTCCAAAGGGTTTCCGTTGAAGGAAAGCGATTTTGATCTTTAACTGACACATTTCATAAATGAAACGTGCAGCTACAGCAAGCATTATCCAAATGGATTTTCCGTGGCAACAGGTAAAAGGTCGAACCGTAATCAACACAATGTTGATAACGATACCTTTTCGTCACAAGCCTAGCTTTGTACGTTGGTATGTTTCCTTACATGTATGTCTTCCTTGAAGACTTATACAGTACCTATAGGCACAATGCCTTATGGTACATCAACTAGTGTCCAAACATAGTTGTTATACATGGAATCCATTTTGGACTCATGGCACTTTGCCATAAAAGGAGTCGATACCTTATATCACTTCCTCAAATGTAGTCGGTTGGTATACCTTAACAAGATTAACAACTTTATGAGGTGAGATCAGAAACCATACCCCAGGTTGTTTTCTGATTCTCTCTGATCAACGATGTTCTTGTGTATTCGAAGATTAATGGTATAGTTTCATCCTTGATGACCTGATTATTTGTTCCATTAAGGACTTCATGCCAGGAACAGTATTACTCCGATTTTCATCGAGTTATACCATCCTCCCACTTACCACTGCATATCGGTAATCCTCTAAGGAAGACCACATGGCGAGCAACAATTACAATTGTTCTCTAGTGAGATGTATAAGTACTATACTTATGGTTTTCCCTAGGATAACCTATATTTGGCACTTATCCGATTTGGGTTCTAGTTTGGTATCATCCAAACGTATGCCCGGCATTCCCAAATTTACAGGAATGTGAAACCCAGTTTCTTTCCAGTTCATATCTAATATGAAATCTGCCAAACAGATTTTAATGGAACCTTATTCTAAATAAATTTTGCACTGTTAATGCATATCTGTTGAAGGAAACGATAGCTCAAAGCGACTCATGATAAACCTTATCATGTTCAACAAAATTCGATTTCTCCGTACGGACACACCGTCAAACTGACGTGTTCCAGGAGGAGTCCTCATTTGAAAGAATATTATACCCTTTCAAGTATATGTGAAACTTATTGCTTAAGTATTTTCATTTCGGTCTTATCGTGACGGTTTAATACTTCAGCAGATCTGTTTGTGTATTTCGTGTCGAAACTCTAAAAGTTTCTGTTTTTTGTTCTTTAAAAGAAACACATAACCATAACGTGATGCCACATCCGTTAAGGTCACGAAACATTCATATCCACATCTAGCCTAGCTAGATATGGGCCCACTTACTTCACTATGAATAGGGCTAACAGATCGGTGGCACTTGCACTTTTACCAAGTAAATAATGTTTTAGGCACTTTGCCCAATAAACTAGATTCGTAGACTTTATTTGATTGGAATCAAATTAGTCCTAGTACGCACTCTTCAAAAGTGTGGATATACAACTCTTGTTTAATTGTGTCCCAGACAATAATGCCACATATAAGTTTATACTAATCAAATCAGTTTGAGCTATTTGTTTGTCATATTATATGTTCGAGATTTTATTTATATTCAAAATATAAATACTGTTATTCACATCTAATGTGTTTATCTCAATGTCATCTTTATATAATAAAACACTTTAGTGTTCTAGAATATAAGGGTTTATCCGCAACGGATTAAACACTGATATAAAGATAACGTTCCGAGTCAAACTAGTTACATTATAACAGTTTCCTAATTTAAGTATATACCCGAATGTAGTTCCTAAATTTAGGCATCTATGGTCGAAACAGCGACTTTCGTCCCGTTTTCGATTCGCAGATTAACCTCAGCTTGAAGTCAGTATCCTGCTCACAGCAGATTCTGTACATCAATACATATATTTTATGTACCACACTAAGTATTTAAAATCCAATTTCAATACTAGTAGTGAACATAATAATGACGAATATATTTAAAGTCAGAGCCTTTCTCTTTCTTTAATTCCTTCATGTCTGCCATATCCAAACGACAGTCACTTTGGGATATGTCCTTTATCTTCCCATAAGATCATAATGATTTTGCCTTTACCCTTTTCAAATATTTCAAAAGTCTTTGGCCAAGCCTTGGATTTCTAGAATATTGACGTAAAGTGCGCTTTGCGCTACTTTTCGAATTGCAAAGTTTGACTTTATCTCCTTGAGATTAGTCATTAATTGCAATTTTAATACTTCCAAAATCTAAACATAGATTTATTACAAGTATATTGAATTGAGCACTAAAGTCATCATTACATAAATCTTCCAAAGATTATGCTCTACTATTTGCTTGATTCTGGGCTAAGGCATAATAGGTTATTTTATCAAATAAAGTAACTTATTATTTATTTCCAGGACCATCCTGAAATTTCATTCCCAATTAGAAAATTAAACCATTTAAATATTGTAATCCAAGATTATATTTAAATGTCCAATCTTTCAATGTCACTTGATTTTAATAGTCCAACTATTTAATCAATTATTTTAGGTACTATTTATCATAATGATTACAATAATCCAATTATTCAATCAACTATAATATTAATTCAATTATATTGATTACTATAATCCAGTTATAAAATCAACTATTTATTGAATTTATTTGAATATAGTCCAATTATATTAATTAAAACAACATTAAATATTAGTCCAACTAATACTTTTAATCATTTGACGAGTGATATTTGTTTGAGCGCGTATGGCGAGTAATTGAACGAATATTGCAAATTCAATTCTTGCCTCCCATTATTTTTCGGCGAGCCTCTAACCCTCTGTCGAGTACTTGGGAAACCGTGTTTCCTAGTGGGCTAGGATCCCGTTAAATGTCACACAATCTTGACTTTGGCCAACAAATTGTATGATAATTAACTAGGTAGATCTCTATGATCAATTGGATCCAATCCAATTCCTAGGTCCGGTAGGTGGACATCCAAGTCTAAACATATATCTTATATATCCAATATGTAGCCTAACCTTTTTCCTCTGAATCAACTAGGCATTGGCTTTGGCACAACAAACCTAATGATCCCAGTCAAGCGCGACCCATTGACCATGGAAATCTTCGTAATTGATGTCAAGTGACAAGAAGCGGTCTTGACTTTGGCCAACAAACCACAACTTGGACAAGACACCGATATGGAACAAAACTCTCGTGATTCAAACACATCTTCGAAGGACAAAGGGCTTGACTTTGGCCAACAACCCAATGCGAATCTCGGATCTTGAGTAAGAATCACTCAATGGAAGGAAAAAACGCATGATATTTGATGAGGGTTTTTCGCGTGTGCAAATTGGCTACCAATTTATTATCTTTGTTAAGGTCTCATCATCATACACCCTTAAAGATGCATTCTAAATACATAATAAAGCGCATATGAAAATAAATAATAATGATATGCGGATGGATACTTAACACATTGATCCTAGATCAAATCTCTCCCTTTCACTCAAACTAGCACTTGTATTACTTCTACCAGTTACACTACACTTCTAAAGAAACCTCATTTACATTGAGGGGAATAGGTGAGAAGAGAATACAAAGAGAATAGAGGTGATAAGGCTGGACACGCAGGTCCAATTTAATAAATCAAATTTATTACAATAATTTCCAAAATTGCCCCCACCCAACTAATATCCATCCGATATGCATTATTCATTCATCACAACCATGTATTCACACAAGCATGTTATCAATAAATCTAATCAAATTAATAATCTGATAATTAGTGATCATCCAATGTTCAAACAACGATTTGATTTTGTGCGAGTCAAACTCGTTTTGCGAATAAGCACTCAAAGTACGAATTCTCGAATTAAATTAAACTACGTCATTAAATCCAATTTAATATGCATTCAATTCTAATTCGTTATTTATTCCAAATTAAATATTACACTTTAATAATAAACATTTTACGACTTAAATTCCAAATTTAATCGTAACGCGTCTCAAAGACCGATAAACGTCCAACGTCAATTCAATTAAAGTCTAATGGGCTTTCAATTGATTTCTTAAGGCGTGGACTTTTGGTCAATTCGGGTCAATCCGAATAACCAAAATCCAATCCGGGATTTACCCCATAAGCCCATAATCAATCTTGGCCCATTAGGCCCAATTAAACTTTAAAGGTTCATTAAGTCGCAATTGGGCTTAACGGAAGTGGTTTTGGGCCCAATTGGATCCAATCCAATTTGCCTAAACCAACTTTGTACAACAAAGCCCAATAAGCCCATTTACAACTTTAAAAGCCCAAATCTAATTTAAGGCCCAATTAATTAAATTCATTAAAATCTAATTTCAAATATAATTAACCTAAAGTGATATCATGATTAATCACCTAAATCAATATTTCCAAAACATCAAATTAGTCCAATTAATCATGTTTATCATCATCATCACATGTCCAACACATTAATGAAAAATCAAACCCATTCACCATGCTCAAAGTCTCGGCCAAGGGAGTTATTTTTGTCCGATTCGAATTCAATCCAATTAATTCGACAATCGACATCGAATTAACTTCCCGAATGATTTCCAATACATCCAATTATCAAAAATCAAAAATTCCAAGACATTAGGGACTTATGGAATTCGGCCAACATAAGCATTTTGTGATTTTGTTCAATTCAAAATAAATCCCATTCGATCTCAAATTAACATCATCCAACATCATTACAACTCATCCAATGAATCAAAATGAAAAAAATCCAAATTTCCAAATGCCTTATACCATTCGGCCAAGCTCCATCAATTGGGGAAAATTGATCCAATCATTATTTCATTAAATTGATCCAATCAATCCTTAATTAAACATGTTATAAGCATACTCAAACATTCAATTCATTCAAATCATGCTCAGAATAAGTTTACCCAAATTTTAAGCCCTAAAAATTCATGCTTGAACCTAGGCTCTGATACCATTGTTGGTGATTATCTAGGTCCCAAGATCATCAAACAAGCATGAAGATGTGTGAAATACATATCAAAGAAGTTACGGAATACTTACATTGATCTGTTGAGACGAAACGACGAACAAAACTTCAAGTTTTTGTCCTCTAAAGTGGCGCAAACTGCAGGAGTCCACTGCCTCCATTTTCTGATTTTTGAGCTAATAAATGAAGCTCTAAACTTCGTCAAACGATTCCCGGCTCGTGGGTGAGTTTCCCTATCACCTTCACAAGTCTCTCGGAGTGTTAGTTCCGCTTGATTTTGCCACAAAATCAAGGTACAAAGCTCCCATTTGCTCGGCATTTTTAAGCAACCAGTGAGCTAATTCACTGCCCATTTGGGCGTGAATTGTGAGAGAGAGAAGAGTGGAGAAAAGTGTGTATTAAGTTGTAAAAGCATTTCCAAAACGCCTTATATATTTTCCATAAAATATATTAAACATTTACCAAACAATTAATTTAAAATCAATTGGTAAATACTTTCCACCAACTTACACTATTCCACCAAAACACATCACTATTCATTTTCACTTTATTAAAGTGACATGTCTTTCAATCAATCAATCATATCAATCAATCAAATGTCACATCACTCAAACTGACGTTTAATTTGACGTTTGATGTGACGAATGATTTGACACTTGATGTGACTTACGTGCTGCACTCGAATTCGAAATACGAATGCGCTCACAATCACACTCAGGCTCGGGTTCGTTAATTCCAAATTAATGATTTATCTGTTGCGTCGTAATTAAGTGATTACGCCTAGCGAATTCACTATTCACGCCGCTAACGAATTAATTCTAAATTAATTTGTTCGCCCGAATTAAAATCCAATTTTAATTCCGCGTCGAAATCCAATTTCGTTTAATATATCAAATATATTAATTTACCGATTAATTCCAAATTAATCGTTATCTCTCTTTTATTGATATTTTATCCTATATAAAATATCTCCGAAATTAATCCTAGATTAATTTTCTCTCTCATCGAATTAATCCCAGATCAATTAAAGTGTGAGTCATACATCATTGGTGAATCATTGGGAAACGACCCATGAGATCTCCAGATATGTTGGCAGTAAATACGGTTGTCGGACTATCCGAACACGTACGTACCAAGTAGTACGTTTTACCGATTCACAAGACAAGGTTGGCTTCTAGCAAAACGCCATGCCTACCCAATTCTCCAGAAATATCCTTACAAGAAATATGTGATCTATATTAGGCGTAGTATACATCGTATAGTGCATCATTGGTCCAGTATCGGATGGTCACGTGCTAGGCCTGGGGCTGGAGTTGTGTCTGCCCCGTACGAAGCACATGTCGGATGTCTGGTAACTAGTCTCTATAATCGGATATACATGACCTAGTCATAATATCCCGATGGCCGCGCAGCACTTAAGAGTACTAATACCGTATCCTGCGTGACGTCATCTCCACTATGACTAGAGTGATACTTCCGTCTTGACATCACACCCAATACTCTACGATTCTCAATATACCCAGTATCGGCGTACACAAAACCGGTTAAAGCCCTGGACGACCTCAACCAAATTATATTGATTATCGTAAGCATTAGCGGTGCAAGTCTCAGGTTAAGACCAAATACACCTACCCTGATGTTGGACTCCCATAGACACATAGTCAAACTACCAATGGGATTCCAATGGGGTCTATCCAGAGCGAAGCTATTTCCCGTACTATCGGTGAAACACAACCTCCTACCGCACTTGCATAAGTATCCAATACTTAAATATATGAGAACTATGTCGTTGTGCCCTCACAACACTCACAAGTGTGATACTAGTCTTTTACGTATTTATCGATGTCCAATCTCGATAATACTCTGACTATGGATATTTAATGATTTATCCTTCGTTGTTTGATATTGTCTCATATCATTCTCAATCAAGGAACAAATCATAAGGACCTCTCATCATTTATATATCTTGGTGATCTAATCACAAATGATAAGAGTGCAATCTCCTATGTCACATAGTTAATTTGTACAACAACACAATGATCTGTACAAATAGTGACGCTATGGGTCATAATTGTCCAACACTAACTGCGTATATATGGAATACGGCATGAGATTCACACTCGCTCCCAAGTCTAGTAATGTCTGACCAAACTCGCATGTACCAATGTGGCAAGTGATGGTGGGACACCCCGGGTCTTTATATTTCGGTGGGGTCTTTTGTTCAATCACTGCACTGGCTTGTTCTATTAGAAATGCAGTTTTCTTCACATGATGTTTCCTCTTCATGCTGCATAGATCCTTTAAAACCTTAGCGTATGTGGGAACATGTTTGATTACATGTTCCAAAGGCAGGTTGATCTTTACTTGCCTAAGGTGTTCTAAGATCTCACCGTTTGGGTCTGCAGCTCTAGTGGTTGGCCTAAGGGCTTCAGGAAAGGGTACTCTAACTGGAAAACATGGCTCTGGGTCTACCTGAGGAGTATCTGCACTGTGATCCTTGGTTGCACCTGAAGTGTTAGAGGTTTCCTGTACTCCTACGTCTTTACCACTCCTAGTAGTTATGGCATTGACATCTTTTACATTTGCTCCTCCATGATTGGCTTGTGCCATGTGTTGCCCTTGAGGATTAGGTTGAGCTTTGGAAGGGAATTTTCCTTGTTCGTTCACACTCAAGACGTTCGTTAACTTAGAGATTTGGCTTTTTATCTCCATATTGTCTTCCGCTAGCTGAGCTATCAATGATTCAAACCTCTGATTGGTCTTACTTTGAGTCTCCACAAAGGCTTTCATAGTATCTTCTAAGGAGTTCCTAGAGATAACATGTGTAGTGTATTGGGGAGTACTATAATATCTAGGTTGGGATATCTGACTCGGCTGATGAGACTCTTGTTTCCAACTAAAGTTAGGATGATTTCTCCAACCAGGGTTATAGGTGTCTGAGTACGGTGTGTAAGGCTTCCGATACATCCCTAATGCATTGCATTGGTCCTCATATGTTTCTCTAGTTGTAGGGCACTCTTGTGTCAAATGGTCGGTCCTGCCATACACAACACATACCTCTTGAGGTTCCAGGTGAGCTACTGTCTGCATAGTTGTGCTATCTTTGGCTAGTAAGGCTCTCATCTGTCCAGTTAACAGTTCCACTTTTGCCTTAAGGCTATCCTTTTCCCTCAATTGATGTACGCTCCTACTAGGAGGGGTATGGTATGTCCTATCAGTTCTATCCATGGAATTGGGTCCAGTCCAGGTATGAGACTTCTTAGCTAGGTCGTCTAAGTACTCGAGAGCCTCATCTGGGTCCTTTCGGATAAGCTCACCATTAAACATCGTCTCAACGAATTGGCGCTCTCTATGGGTCAATCTATCATAGAAATAACTGACTAAACGCCAACTCTCAAATCCATGGTGAGGGCAGCTAGCTAACAACTCCTTATACCTCTCCCATGTTTGATAAAGGGTCTCACTGTCTGTCTGGGAAAATGTGGAGATTTGTTTTTTTAGGGCATCCATCTTATGGTGTGGAAAGTATTTGTCAAAGAATGTCTGGGTCATCTCCCCGCACGATCCTATTGACCTAGGTCGTAAAGAGTACAACCAACTCTTAGCTTTATCCTTAAGAGAAAAGGGGAAAAAGTTAAGTCTGATTGTGTCAGTGGTTCCAAACCGGTCATGGAAAGTCGCTACTACCTCTTCAAATTCTCTATTGTGTACACAGGGGTTCTCGTTCTCCAAACCATGGAAGGTTGAGAGATACTGTATCATCCCAGGTTTGAAATATATGGGTGGTTCATTATGAGGAAACATGATGCACGAAGGTGTAGTTTTGCGAGTTGGGTGGAGGTACTCTTCAAGAGTCCTCCTAGGTGGTCTCTCGTATTCACTCACGGTGTGTGCTCTAGATGTGGAGGGTGTAGCAAAGAGATTGTCAAACAAACTCTCTGAGTCAGAATTCTCTTCCTCGGTTCTAACGAATCTACCAAATCTATCCCTACGTCTAGGCATGCAATTTAAGCTATTTGTTTGAGATTTATTTATATTCAAAATATAAATACTATTATTCACATCTAATGTGTTTATCTCAATATCATCTTTATAAAAAAAACATTTCAGTGTTCTAGAATATAAAGGTATACTCGCAATGAGTTATACTCGATATAGAGATAATGTTTCTAGTCAAACTAGTTACATTATAACAGTTTCCTAATTTAAGTACACACCCAAAGGGTAGTTCCTAAACTTAGGTATCATCCAAACATATGCCTAGCATTCCCAGATCTTCAGGAATGAGAAAACCCAGTTTCTCTCCTGTTTATATCTAATATGAAGTCTGTCAAACAGATTTCATGGAACCTTATTCAAAATAAGTATTGCACTGTTAAATACTTATCCCTTGAAGGAAAATGGTAGCTCAGAGCGACTCATGATTAACCTTACTATGTCCAACAAGGTTCGGTTTCTCTATTCGGACACACCGTCAAATTGACGTGTTACGGGAGGAGTCCTCATTGAAAGAATACTATACTCTTTCATGTATTTGAGAAACTTTTTGCTTAAGTATTTTCATCACGGTCCAATCATGATGTTAAATACTTTAGCCGATCTGTTTGTCTACTTCGTGTCGAAACTCTAAAAGTTTCTGATTTGTGTTTTCTAAGAAACACATAACCATAACGTGATGCCACATCCGTGAAGGTCATGAAACATTCTTTATCCACCTCTAGCCTAGCTAGATATGGCCCACTTACGTCACTATAAACGAGGGCTAACAGATCGGTGGCACTTACACTTTTACCAAGTAAAATGTATTTTAGGCACTTTTCCCAATAAACTAGATTCGTAGACTTCATTTGAATATAATCAAATCCGTCATAGTATTCACTCTTCAAAAGTGTGGATATATGAGTCTTGTTTAATGTGTCCCAGACAACACTGCCACAAATAAGTCTCATCTGATCAAATCAGTTTAAGCTATTTGTTTGAGATTTATTTATATTCAAAATATAAATACTATTATTCACATCTAATGTGTTTATCTCAATATCATCTTTATAAAAAAAAAATATTTTAGTGTTCTAGAATATAAAGGTATACTCGCAATGAGTTATACTCGATATAGAGATAATGTTTCTAGTCAAACTAGTTACATTATAACAGTTTCCTAATTTAAGTACACACCCCGAAGGGTAGTTCCTAAACTTAGGTATCTACGGTTAAAACAACGACAGTTGTCCAGTTTCCGTTTCAAAGATTTATCTTAACTGAAGTCAGTATCCTGCTTATCAGAAGATTCTGCACACCAGTACATATTTATGTACCACATCCAGTATTTAAAATCTAATTTTAATACTAGTTGTGAACATGTTTATGGCAAACATATTTAAAGTCAGAGCCTTGCCCTTTCTTCTTTTCCTTCATGTCTGCCTTGTCCATATGGAAGTCACGCTTCAGTGTCCCCGTTTCCCACAGTTTAGGTAGACATCTTGGGATATGTCCTTTGTCTTCCTAGAAGACTATAATGATTTTACCTTTGCCCATTTTCACATCCCAGAAGCATTTGGCCAAGCCTTGGCCTTCTAGATTATCGAATTAAGATGCGCCTTGCGCTTCTTGCCCTTTTGTAAACTTTAGCTTTGTCTCCTTGAGCATAGCTATTAACTCTCTAAGAGTTATCATTTGCAATTAATGCTTCTAAGATTTAAGTATAAATCTATGAAGATCCTTCAATTTCAACATCATGGTTTAAAGATCTAATCCTTAGTTATGACGACGAAATTAATGAGTCATTACGGCAAGGTTAACGGATTAAGCACTAAAGTTATCATCACATGTATCTTCCAAAGATCGTGCTCTACTTATTTGCTTAACTCCGGGCATAGGCCTAAGATGTTATTTTATCAAATAAAGTAACTTCTTAGTTTCCAGGACTATCCTGAAATTTTATTCCCAATTTGAAAATTAAAGTCGTTTAAATACATTTTCCCTAGGATTATATTTTAAACACTAATCTTTCAATTTATGTTGATTCTAATAGTCCAACTATTTAATCAACGATTTCAGGTACATTTGTATATAATGATTACTATAGCCTAACTATATAATCAACTATACCTTAAATTGGTTAAATTCAATTATATTGATTACTATAATCCAATTATAAAATCAACTATTAATTGAAATAGTTTGAATACAGTCCAACTTTTTAATTAAAACAACATTAAATATTAGTCCAACTAATATATTAATTTATTTGACGAAAAATGAAATGTGCGGGTATGGCAAGAATCTAAACGAAATTACAAATCTAATACTTGCCTCCCGCTATTTTTCGGCGAGCCTCTAACCCTCTGTTGACTACTCGGGAAACTTTGTTTCCTAGTGGGCTAGGATCCCGTTAAATAACACACAATCTTGACTTTGGCCAATAAATTGTATGATACTTAACTAGGTAGATCTCTAAGATCAATTGGATCCAATCCAAATCCTAGATCCAGTCAAGTCCGAAACATATATCTTATATATGCCAATATATCCAATATATTCCCTAACCTTTTTCCTCTGAATCAATTAAGCCTTGGCTTTGGCACAACAAACTTAATGATCCCAGTTAAACGGAACCCATTGACCTTGGAAATCTTCGTAATCAATGTTGATGGACAAGAAGTGATCTTGACTTTGGCCAACAAATCACAACTTGGACAAGACACCGATATGGAACAAAGCCTTCATGATTCAAACACATCCGCGGCGGACAAAGGTCTTGACTTTGGCCAACAAACCAGTGCCAGTCTTGGATCTTGAGTAAGAATCACTCAATGGAAGGAAAAACGCTTAATATATTTTGAGGGTTTTTCGCGTGCAAATTGGCAATCAATTTATTATCTTTGTTAAGGTCTCATCATCACACCCCCTTAAACATGCATTCTAAACACATAATGAGGCGCATGATTAAATAATAAGGATATGTGGATGGATACTTAAACACATTGATCCTAGATCAAATCTCTCACTTTCCTCTCTCCCGCTAGCACAAGTATTACTTCTACCTGATTACATAACCCTTCTAAAGAAACCTCATTTACATTGAGGGGAATAGGTGAGAAGAGAAATACACAGAGTAATGAGGTAATAGGCTGGACACGCAGGTCCAATTTTAATAAATTCTAAATTTATTACGACAATTTCCGAAATTTCCCCACCCATCTAATATCCATCCAATAGACATTATTCATGCATCGCAATCATGTATTCACACAAGCATGTTATTAATCAATCTAATCCAATTAATTAATCTGAATATTAATGACCATCCAATGTTCCAACAACGATTTGATTTTGCGCGAGTCAAACTCATTTTGCGAATAAGTACTCAAAGTACGAATTCTTGAATTAAACTAAACTACAACATTAAATCCAATTTAACTTGCATTTAATACTAATTCACTATTTAATTCCAAATTAAATATTACACTTTATTAACGAACCTTTACGACTTAGATTCCAAATCTAATCTTTACGGGTCTCAAAGCCCGATTAACATCCAATGTTAATTTAATTAAAGTCCAATGGGCTTTTAATTAATTTCTAAAGGCATGGACTTTTGGTTAACTTGGGTCAAACCTAAATACTAAAGCCCATTAAAGGAATCACCCTTATATGCCTTGAAACCAATTTAGGCCCATTAGGCCCAATTAAATTTTAAGGTCCATTACTCGCATTTGGACTTTATGGGAACGATTTTGGCCCAATTGGATCCAACCAATTTAGCCTAAACCTAACTTGGCCCAACCAAGCCCATTTAGCCCAATTACAACTTTTCAAGCCCCAATCCAATTTAAGCCCAATTAATTAAATTACCAAATTCCAAATTTCATAATGTAATTAACCTAAGTGTAAGCCATAATTAATTAATCAAATTAACATTTCCAAAACATCAATTAGCCTAATTAATTATGCTCATTATCATCAAAACATTTCCAACACATTTTAATAAAAAAAATCAATCATTTCCATGCTTCTTAGTCCACGGCAATTAGGTATTTTTATGTCCAATTCGAATTCAATCCAAATAAATCCAATTCAACATTACCCAATTATTTTCCAACTCATCCAATGATCAAAAACACAAAATACTAAGACATTAGGGCATGCTTAACTTTCGACCAAGCTAAGTCATTTGGGAAAATTTGATTCAACTCAATATTCATCAAATTGATCATGCATAATACCATGTTATCATCATTCAAGCATATATCAACAATCAATTTCATCAAAACATGCTCAAATTCAATTTACCCAATTTTAACCCTAAATAAGTTTCATGCTCAAAATGGCTCAAGATACCATTGTTGGGTTTCTATTAAGTCACAAGGATCATTTTCAAGCAATGAAACAAGTGAATACGCAATGAAATATGGCGAAATCATACTCACATTGAACAGATTGACGATGCGATGAAGAACAAAACTTTTTAAGCCCTTTGAAGCACCTCCAAGGCTCACGGCAGTGGGCTGTTTTGACTCTCCAAGATTCGGCCATGGAATGGTCCATCAAGCTCCAAGCTTTGTTGTATAATTCCATGCACATGGGTGGGTTTCCCTATCACCTTCGTATGTCTCTTTGAGTGCTAGCTCATGTGAAAATTTGTAACAAAACTTCATATTTCTCTTCCATAGCTCACGGCATTGAAGAAATTTGGAGAAGAGAAAAGTTGCCCCTTGGGCGTGAGAAGAGAAAATGAGAAGTGTTGGTTGGTTAATTGATTTCTAAAAACAAATCATATACCAACATTAAAATAATAATATATGTCAATCAAGCTTTCAAAAAGCTTTCCAACCACTTCTATCAACTATTCACATCATTCAATCAATCAAGTGATAAGTTGTCACATCACTCAAAATGACTAATGATTTGACGCTTGATGTGACTAGAGATTTGACACTTGATGTGACTTACGGGTGGCCCTCGAATTCGAAATGCGAGTGCGCTCGCAAACACTCTCGGGCTCGGGTTCGTTATTCCGAATTAAAGAATTTCTATCGTAACGTAATTAAATGTAATTTAATTAAATAATCATGCCTATCATGATTACTATTCACGTCGCTAACGAATTAATTCTAAATTAATTCGTCCGCCCGAATTAAAATCCGACTTTAATTCTGCTTCGAAATCCAATTTCGTATAATATATCGAATATATTAATTTATCGATTAATTCCAAATTAATCGTTCTCTCTCTTTAAATAATATTTTATCCTAGATAAAATATCTCTGTAATTAATCCCAAATTAATTTTCTCTCTCATCAAATTAATCCCAGATTAATAAAGTGCGGGTCATCCTTCACCGGTGAATCTTCGGGAAGCGACCCATGAGATCCTCGAATATGTTGACAGTAAATACGGTTATCGGACTATCCGAATACATACATACCTAGTACTACGTTTTTATCAATTTACAAGACAAACTTGGCTTCTAGCAAAGCGCCATGCCTTCCAATTCTCCAGAAACATGCTTACAGGACTAAGCGATCTATATCAAGTGTAGTATACATAGTATTGTGTATGTCGATCCAGAATTGGATGGTCACGTGCAAGGCTTGGGGCTGGAAATGTGTCTGCCCCATACGAAGCACATATCGGATCTTTGGTAACTAGTCTCTATAATCGGATATACATGACCTAGTCATAATATCACGATAGCTGCAGCATAAAAGAGAACAAGTTCCGTATCCTTCGTGATCATCATCTCCACTATAACTGAAGTTATACTTCCATCTTGACATCACACCCAATACACTACGATTCTCAATCTACTAGAAGAGGCGTACAGAGAACTGGTTAAAGCCCTGGACGACCAAAACCAAAGTATATTGATTATCGCAAGTATTAGCGGTGCAAGTCTCAGTTTAAGACCAAATACACCTACCCTGATTCGGATTTCCATAGAGATATAGTTATACTACCAATGGAATTCCGAAGGGGTCTATCCAAAGCGAAGCTGTTTTCCGTACCATCGGTAAAACACAGCCTTATATTATACTTGCATGAGTATCCAATACCCAAATATATGAGAACTATACCGCTATGCTCCCATAACACGCACAAGTGTAATACTAGTCTATTCTGCATTATCGATGTCCAATCTCGATAATACTATGACTATGATATTTAATGATTAAACCTTCGTGGATTGATAGTCTCATATCATCTCAATCCAGGAACTAATCATAAGGACCTTTTATCATTTATACATCTTGGTGATCTAATCACAAATGATAAAAGAACAATTTCCTTTTATCACATAGCTAATTTGTACAACAACACCATGATCTGTACAAATAGTCACGTTATGGGTCATAATTGTCCAATAAGAACTTTCGATTCTTGGCCTCCTCTTCTTCAATATCCATTACAGTTTCCCTCAACAGTCAAAAATCTGCAATCATGGAGGTCATCCTCCGCAACTTACCATAGATGGAGGGCTTAGTGCCCTTGATGATCATCTTTATTTGATCCTTCTCCGAAGGCCTAGTCTGCATCTTTAAAAGCTGACTCCTCCAGCGATCGTACTTCTTAAAGCTTTCCTCTGGCTTCTGCTTAGTATTCTCCAAATCACAGGGTGACAAATCGATCTCCAGGTCTGTAACATACTGCTTTAAGAAGGCATCCGCCAGTTCTCTCCAATCCTCATTAACCTTTTTCTCAAGGACATGATACCAAACCACATGTGCCCCCTCAAATGACATCCTGAACATCTTTTGGACTTGCCACTGAGATAGGCCAACTGAACTCATCACCGAGACATATTGCCGCAAATGGACCCTCGGGTCCCCATTCCCATTAAACTTTACAATATCAGGCATTTTAAACTGTATTGGCAGCTACTCCTCGAAGGTCATTGAATCATAGTCCAATAGATCCTCATGTTTCCCCTTCAGTTTGTGAGTAACCGACTTCATTTGATCACGGAGTTTCTATATCTCAGCCTGAGACCTGGCTATTCTCCCAGCGGCGTACCAGCCATATCATCATCAAACAACGGAGTATCATCATTCAAACCACTTGGAGGGCCCTCCCGCCTCTCATTTTCAGATCCTCCCGCAGCGCGGGGCTCAACGATATTAGACATGGCAGCAGTCAGAGTTTACAGTTATTCAGTCATTTTGGTGAGATTAGCTTCAATCTGATCCATTCGAGACCCTTCGTTGACGGATTCACTCATGTTTGCTGATGGTCTTTTGATTAGTCTCCCCTCTTCCCTAACGCAACGGGAATATATGATGTCTCTTTAATACCATGTGTTAGTGCATATGCATGCAATAAATGTAACATATAAACTCATAACAACTTTATACTAGATAGCTCATTATCATTTTAGAAGCTTTTGGCCTGATCTCCATAAAGCACAGACTTGTCCCAATTTAAATGGCCCAACAAGCCCATACCTCATGATAACAAGTCCAACTGAATCCAAATGACAACGGTCCTAAATGCAAACATAAAGGAATAATTTTTACTAGTTCTATGACTAAGGTTCACATGTGGGTTTTCGGGAGTGTGCATAAAGGCTCTCGCTGACGTAGGATTGCCGACAACTAGGACTCCCCACTTAAGGGTTCGAACGACCAAGTGAGCGCACCTTAAGGTACTTGCCAACGAGTTATGGTGTGTGACTGACTGTCAAATGGATTTCCTGTTGTAGATTCTCCAGAGGGAGGGTGGAGCGAGGCTCTCTTAAGTACCTAAGCCTCTTAGGCTCTTATCGCTTGGTGTCAGGAATAAACAACGAGTACTCCAGATTAGTCTATCATAACGAGCTACGGATAATGATTATCTAGGTGCCTTCACAGCTTTTCCCCGAAGGGTAGTGAATGAAAGAAGACACCAAATCATCACCTAGCTTTATCAGTGTCTTTGATTAAAACCCTCTCAATCCACTATAGAAACGGTCAACTAAAGCACAAATCATACACATCACAAGACATGATTTCGGGGCTAATTCTCTAGATCCCCAGTGGAGTCGCCAGACTGTAGGACACAGAACTTGGGCGATGTTGTTCTAGGCTCGCGGCCTAGTTGGGAATACGAAGTAGTCCACGGGGGAACTAAACCGGAGAAATAACATGGAGTCGCAACCCGGTGTGACCCGGGAAAATAGTTTAAGGCTGCACTCACCCCTCGCAAGGGAAGACCTCAAACTGTTGGGTTCGGAATGGTCCCTAACTTATGTCACTTGTCATAATATAATTTGTGCAATAAACTAACCGAATCTATTCAACATTCATGCTCAAGGGTAACCTACGTCTAGTTTGTATTCATCAAAATAACTTATAATCTAAGTTTGCATGCTTGAAAGTAAGTCTTTAAACGGCAAACACACAATATCACACAATGAGCACATTAAGCCATTAAACCAAAATAAATAAATAACTATTTAAACATAATCATAAACTAAACAAAATATCATGCCTAAAAATAACGTAATCATGTTTTGAAAATAAATAATAAACTAAACTAAGTCATGTTTCAAATAATAAATAAATAATCTACTAACTATGGCATGCTCAAATACAAGTTTGGATGAGACGAAATACATGTCTCTTAAGTGGTTCGTGGCATTGTATCCCGAGTGCAAACCGCAATACCGTCCATTCGGATTCGGCTACGGAATTTACATCCCGGTTTCCATCCTATATACCACAAAAGGGAACACATATTCCGCTCATCCAACAATCACATCATGCCTCAAATGACTCTCATGCGATAATATTTTTAAAATAAATGAAAGGTAATAAATAAAAGGGTGCCCTCAGGTCTAACCTCTTTTGTCGTCTCACGAAAGGGTGTTACACGTCCGTTGGAATGGTGGATGATCTCAACTCTTCCGGTTCACTAACTCAACGTTTCTCCTCGCTGTTTTGCTGTTCGGGTTGTTGTTTTTACTCTGTTTCACTGCTGTTTTGCTGCTGTTTTTAGGCCACTATTTTGGTTGTTTTAGGGGACTGTTTTGGGCATTTTTGGAGGGGTATTGGCTGTGATTTTTTAGTGGTTTTGAGGGGGGTTTTATGTAGTTTTTTAGTGCAGTTTTAGGGTGCTTTTTGTACTATTTTAAGAGTCAGATTGGGCATGAAAACTGGGCAATGCAGTGGGTTTATTTACGGCAGTGAAGGAGGTAGTGCAGTGGGTATTTAGGCGTGTAGTAGAGGTAATGCAGATGGGGCTGTTTGGCGTGAGTTTGAGGGGTTTTTGGGGCTGTTTCTAGGTCTATTCAGGCGTGTATTTGGGACTATGAAAAGGGCTTAGATGCGGCTGATTTGGGCAGTTTGTTGGTGTCTTTTGCTGTAATAGGAGAGAGTATGGAGTGGTGCGACAATGCAAGAGTTTAAGGCTTTGAATATACGGCAATAGGGGTGCTTGGGAGAGTGCTTGGGCGTGAGTCTCTTGTGTTTATTGTGTGAATGAGCTAGGGTTTGAGAAGGGTGGTGAATGATTCTTTTTATAGGCCAATGAGTGGTGATATCTCTCTAATTGGTATCTCACAAGGAAAATATCTCCCTAATTTAGGATAATGATTGGCATTGATTAGGAAAGGGATCTATGAAATTCCTTTTAATTTAGAAGGGATTTGACTTGATTTTAGCATGTGTTAAATGTGCATCTCCCTAATTTAGAGAGTGATGGGCGTGAATAAGGTCTATATGGGTGTGGGCTTTGGTTCTTTGGGTAGGTTTGGGTGTTTAGGTTTGGTTTATGGTTTGGTAAGTGGTTTATGGGGTTTTGGGTCGAGGATAAGCTTTGAAACAGAGATCCAACGAGCAACCGAAGCTAAACAACTAAATTAAATACAACAAAAATTCCAATTTCCAATTTTACCCTTCCAACGTCCATTTCCCACAGCTTTCACAACTAAAGAAGTAGTGTCTCCATACGAGACTCATCATCGGGACTTACATGCAAACATGCAGTGCTTACAGGTATGTTTTAAAATAGAAGTCCAACAAGCTAACCCGAAGCACAACGAGCGAATAAAATCCAACAAACTATTAATTTCTATCTTTTCCCTTCCGCCGTCCGTTTCTCGCAACTTCCGTGACTTAAAAGGTAGTGCCTCTAAATGAGACCCATCATAGGGACTTACATGCAAAAATGCAGTGCCTACAGTCGCCCCCACTTTGATGGGACTTGTGCAGTGTGTGACAATGATAATCCTATCAAAGTTATGTAATGCATTTTTACTTACCTGGCTCGCCAGTTGCCTCCTGACTTGCCTGCTACTTCGAGCTGAGTTGATGATGTAGTGGACCTCGATCCTGGGATGCATCCCAATAACTACAACCGACAACGGGGGCCATGACCCTGGGACGCATCCCAATATCACAGATAATATGGGTCACGACCTTGGGAAGCATCCCAAAACTAATGATGCAGAGGGCCAATGACCCTAGAACGCATCTCGATAACTGCAACCGACAACAGGGGCCTCGAAACTGGGACGTATCTCGATAACGTTGATAATATGGGTCACGAACCTGGGACGCATCCCCAAAACTGATGATGTAGGAGGCCAAAGACCTTGGGATGCATCCCAATAACTGCAACTGACACGGGGGCCTCGACCTTGGGACGCATCCCGATAAAGTTGACAATGTGGGTCACGACCCTGAGACGTATCCCCAAAACTACTGATGATGTGGGTCATGACCCTGGGACGCATCCCCAAAACTGCTGATGATGTGGGTCACGACTCCGGGATGCATCCCCAAAACTGCTGATGATATGGGTCACGACACTGGGACGCATCCCCAAAACTGCTGATGTGGGCCTCGCCCTCGGGACTCATCCCCAAAACTGATGATGATGTAGGTCACGACCCTGGGACTCATCTACAAAACTGATACCGATGCTGATATGGGTCTCGACCCTCGAGACTCATCCCCAAAATTGATACTGATGTTGATGTGGGTCTCGACCCTGGGACTAATCCCCCAAAACTGATACTGATGCTGACGTGACGTGGGTCTCGACCCTGGGACTCATCCCCAAAACCGATATCGATGCTTATGTGGGTCTTGACCTTGGGACTCATCCCCCAAAACTGATACTGATGCTGATGTGGGTCTCGACCCTGTGAGTCATCCCCCAAAACCGATACCAATGCTGATGTGGGTCTCGACCCTGGGACTCATCCCCCAAAACTGATACTAACATTGACGTGGGTCTCGACCCTGGGACTCATCCCCAAAACTAATACCGATGCTGATGTGGGTCTCGACCTTGGGACTCATCCCCTAAAACTGATACTGATGCTGATGTGGGTCTCGACCCTGGGACTCATCCCCCAAAACTAATACCGATGCTGACGTGGGTCTCGACCCTAGGACTCATCCCCAAAAATGATATTGATGTTGATATGGGCCCCGACCCCAACTGATACTGATAATATGGGCCTTGCCCCCAAGTTGATACTGATGTGGGCCCCGACCCCAAACTGATACCGATAATATGGGCCTCGCCCCCAAGTTGATACTGATGTGGGCCTCGACCCGAAACTGATACTGATAATATGGGCCTCACCCCCAAACTGATACAGATAATGTGGGCCTCGTCCCCAAGTTGATACTAATGTGGGTCTCGACCCCAAACTGATATTGATAATGTGTGCCTCGCCCCCAAGTTGATACTAATGTGATGGTTCACTTCAACATATTGTACCGCCTCTCACGAGATAATTCTGATTGCTAAACATATTTTCGTCCTCAACGGATGCTTCACGTCGAAACCAGAGAACCTTCAAAGTACTTAATACACTCAAATACGGCCTTCTGAATGAATGATCTGAACCAGACTTCTAGTGTGTATGTGTCAAGGCTCTTTCGCAGCTTCATCCTTAAGTAAGCCCACTCGATGATCTTGTCTCGGAGAATCGGATCGGTGGGTCTAACCAACCTAGATGTCTCAATCACATTCTGTGATTACTTCGTTATACTCAACATGATATGGTCTTGTTCTTTTTTCTTTCGTCTCTTTTTTTTCATTTTGAACTTTCTTTTTTCTTTTTCTTTTCATTCTTTTTCCCCTTTCTTTCTTTTTCTTTCTTTGACACACCTACCCTTTAAGGTAGCATTTCTCCTCATGGTGGTCATAATACTCGCCCATGGGTAGTTTGACGCTTATCGGTTATAGGAGGTCTATTTTTTCTATTTTTTTATCTCAGAGACTCTTTCTTTATTTCCAACCATATCGTATATCGTAGCATAAGTAAACTAGGATGGATATCTAAGTAAACAGTCATTCACCGATCCATCATCCCTTCGACTAGTCATCTTGCCAACCACTCAGGTTTCCACTGTTGAGATCCTGTAATCAAGTGCTCGCGAGTCCAACTGAGATCAATCCATTCAGAATACCGGACGAGAGTGCATCTCGCACTTATCATTTCTAAGGCTTCTCCCTACAGCAAACAATGTCATTACCGGACATATGTTTAACCATCAAAGACTTCTCTTTTTTTTCATCTCTTTTTTTTTTAATTTTTTTTTCCACTCACTCACTCCACTGGATTTCTTCTTTTCAACTGCCGATAATGTGGGCTTCACCCTATGGGATTCCATCCCGAAACTTATACTGATATAGGCCTCAACTCTGGGATTCCTCCTCGAAACTGATTCTGATTCATTCCTGAAACTGAAACTGATTCATTCCTGAAACTGACATTGATTCATTCCTGAAACTGTACTGTTGCTATTTCTGATTGCCTTACTTTCACCGCTTTCTCTTTTTCTTCTTTGAAACCTGTGAAAAATAAAATAAAATAAACACAAAAAGAATGCAAAATACGTTACGTGTATGCATGCATGCATGAATGAATTTCCTATTCTGTCGGGCTAGGTTTTCTACTAATTCCTTTGGTGACTGCTCAGTTTTCTCTTCCTCAGGCAAAGTACAGTTTCAATCTATCCACATTGATCGGCTCGATAAACTTGTTCCCTTCCAAATCTGACAGTCGTACTACCCCATTACCCATTACCTTCTCAATGGCTATCCTATCTTATCTTTTCTGCTTGCTTCTTCCGTGGATTCCCCGTTGTAGGCACTATATTTTTACATATAAGCCCCGATGATGAGTCTCTTATGGAGCCACTACCTCTTTAGTTGTGAAAGTCGCGGGAAATGGATGTTGGAAGGGTAAAGTTGGAAATTGGAATTTTTGTTGGATTTAACCATGTTGTTTAGCTTCAGTTGCCTGTTGGATCTCTGTTTCAAAGCTCATCCACGGCCCATAAACCACTTACCTACCCATAAACCAAACCCAGAATACCCACACCTACCCATGAACCAAAACCCACGCCCAATAAGACATCATTCACGCCCCTATCACCCTTAATTAGGTAGATGCGCATTTAACACATGCCAAAATCAAGTCAAATCCCTTCCTATTTAAAAGAAATCTCATAGATCCCTTTCCAAATCACAATCCAATCACAATCCTAAATTAGGAGATCTTTTCCTAATGAGATACTAATTAGATAGATATCACCATAAATATGAGATTCTTTCCTATTCAAATAAAGAAAGTCTCTACCACTTTACCTATAAAAAGAGACATTCACCACCATTATCAACCCTAGCACATTCACATAACATTCATGCAAATCACAAGGTCTTTAAGAGCACACATATGCCTAAAACCTTCTTTCTAAGCCGCATACACAAAGCAAAAACCCTCTCCCATTGCCGCATCCACCATCTCCACTCTACACCCTTCACGCCTAAGCCACCCAAACAAAACCTTCCATTGCCACATCCAGCTCCTTTAAAGCCTTCAAACCACGCCAAAACAGCCCCTTTATAGTCCTAAAGTTGCGCAAAACAGCCCCACACACAGCCCCCCACTGCACGCTTGAAACCGAACTCTAAAACACCCACTGCACTGCACATTCACTGCCGCATTTTGTCCTACTGTTCTGTTCAGTTTTGCAGTAACTTAGACCCCCAAAACAGTCCAGAAAATAACCCAAAACTGCACAAAACCCCCTAAAGAATCATCAAAAATCACAGACATTTACCCCCTCAAATTCGCCCAAACAGTCCCTAAAATGACTAAAACAGTGGCCTGAAATACAGCAGTGAAACAGAGCAAAAACAGCAGCCCGAACAACAAAACAGCGAGGAAAGACGTTGAGTTAGTAAATCGAAAGAGTCGCGGATCATTCACCCTTCCAACGGACGTGTAACGCCCTTTCGTGAGACGACAAAAGAGGTTAGACTTGAGGGCATTTTGTTACTTATCATCTTTTATTTTTTTTGTGTATTTTAAAAATATATTGCATGAGAGTTGTTTGAGGCATGATATGATTGTTGGATGAGCCAAATATATGTTCCCTTTTGTGGTATTTAGTATGGAAACCCGGATGTAAATTTCGTAGCCGAATCTGAATGGACGGTAGTGCGGTTTGTACTCGGGATACAATGCCAGGCACCACTTAAGAGACACATATTTTGTCTCATCCAAACTTGTGTTTGAGCATGTTATAGTTCGTAGGATATTTATTTGTTAGTAAAGCATGATTTAATTTAGTTTTTTTATTTATTTTCAAAGCATGATTATGTTATTTTTATGCATGATATTTCGTTTAGTTTATGTTTATGTTTCAATGGTTATTTGTTTATTTTGGTTTAATGGTTCAACATGCTCGTTGTATTATATTGTGTGTTTTTCGTTTAATAACTTACTTTCCAAGCATGCAAACTTAGATTAGGAGTTATTTTGATGAATGCATATTAGATCTAAGTTACTTTTGAGCATATACGTTGAGTAGATTTGGTTAGTCTGTTGCACAAATCATATCATCACAAGTGGCATAAGAAAGGGACCATTCCGAACCCAACAGCTTGAGGTCTTCCCTTGCGAGGGGTGAGTGCGGCCTTAAATCTTATTTTCCCAGTTCACACCGAGTGGCGACTCCATTATTCTCCGGTTTAGTCCCTCGTAGGCTACTCCGTACGCCCACTAGGCCGCGAGCCTAGAACAACATGCGTCGCCCAAGTTCTATGTCCTACAGTCTGGCGACTCCACTGTGGATAGAGAATCGGCCCCGAAATCATGTCTTGTGATGTTTATGATTTGTTCTTTAGTTGACCGTGTCTATAGTGGGTTGAAAGTGGTTTAATCAAAGGCACTTTTTGAGCTAGGTGATGGTTTGGTGTCTTCCTTCATTCACTACCTTTCGAGGAAAAGCTGTGAAGGCACCTAGATAATCATTACCCGTAGCTCGTTGTGATGGACTAATTTGAAGGACTCGTTGTTTATTCCTGTCACCAAGTGATAAGAGCCTAAGAGGCTTGGGTATTTAAGAGAGTTCGCTCCACTCTCCCTCTAGGGAATCTACAACGGGAAATCCATTTGACAGTTAGTCACACATCTTAACTCGTTGGCACGTACCGTAAGGTATAAAAAAGGTTCGCCCATTTGGTCGCTTGAACCCTTGAGTGGGGAGTCCTAGTTATGGGCAATCATTCGTCAATGAGAGCCTTTTTCCACACCCCTGTAAACCCACCTGTGAACTGTAACCGTAGAACTGACAGAAATTATTTATTTTACGTTTATGTTTTGGGCCGTCGTCATTTGGATCCAGTTGGACCTTTTGCCAAAAGATGTGAACTTGTTGGGCCATTTAAACTGAGACGAGTTCATGTCCTTTGAAAATTGGGCCAAAAGCTTCTGAAATGCCAATGGGCCATTTTATGTGTGGGCCTTTTATCATTTGAAGTAGTTTAGTCATGTTATCGCAAAGTGTAAACCTGTTGGGCCTTTTCAACTGGGACAAGTTTGCGCCACGTAATAATGTGATTGAACACTTTAAAATGATGATGTGACAATTAGTATAGAATTTCTTATGAATTTATGCATTACATGAATTACACGCATACACACTGAAAACACATTTTAAAAGACACCATAGATTCCCATTGGGTTAGGGAATAAAGGAGACTAATCAAAAGGCCATCAGTGAATATGATGAATACGTCAACGAGGGATCCCGAATGGATTAGATGGAAGCAAATTTCACCACCAAGACTGAACAACTGCAAACTCTGACTACCGCTATGTCTAATATGGATGTGCCCCGCACTGCGGGAGGATCTGAGAATGAGAGGCGGGAGAGCCCTCGAACGGATTGAATGATGATGCTCCGGCATTTGATGATGATCTGGCTGACTATGCTGCTGGTAGGATAGCTGGGACTCAGGCTAAAATGCAAAGGCTCCATGATCAGATGGAGTTGTCACCGTCACCTTAAGCTGAGGGGGAAACATGATGATCTACTGGATTATGATTCAATGACCTTTGAGGAACAGCTGCCAGCGCAGTTTAAAATGCCTGACATTGCCAAGTTTAATGGGAATGGGGATCCGATGGTCCATTTGCGACAATATGTCTCGGTGATGAGTTCAGTTGGCCTATCTCAGTGCCAAGTCCAGAAGATGTTCAGGATGTCACTCGAGGGGGCACATGTGGTTTGGTATCATAGCCTTGAGAAGAAGGTTAAAGAAGATTGGAGGGAGTTGGCTGATGCCTTCTTGAAACAGTATGTTACCGACTTAGAGATCGACTTGTCGCTCCGTGACTTGGAGAATACTAAGCAAAAGCCTGAAGAGAGCTTTAAGAAGTAAATTGACCGCTAGAGAAGCCAGCTTTTAAAGATGCAGACCAGGCCTTCTGAGAAGGATCAGATAAAAATGATCATCAAAGGGACTAAACCCTCGATTTATAGTAAACTGAGGAGAATGACTTCAATGATTGCAGATTTCCGCCAGCTGAGGGAAACTGTAATGGATATTGAGGAAGAGGAAGCTAAGAATCGGAAGTTCTACAATCTAAATAGGAGGACTGTCGGAGGATCCTAAGGAGCCAAGCCTGTTACCGTAGAGGTTGTGGCCATTAAGAACTGGTATTTTTCTAACTTGGGCAGACCTTTGTCCAAGGTATTGGAGAAGTTACTGAGGCAAGGGCTATTGAAACCTCTAGAACCTAAACCACTCCCAAATCTTCCCCACCAAACCTAAACATGAGCCGCTTCTACCATTTCCACCAACAGCATGGCCATGACACCGATAACTGTGTCTGACTTCGCCATGATGTCCAAGACCTAATAGACTCCCGAAAGATCCCTGACCCTGAAAAGAAAAACCAAACACTCACCGTAACCCTATGTCCAATTATAGCTCTGTTCCCCCACCTACTTACATGATCAACTCTGGCCTGCCAGAAGACCTTGTCCTCCGAACCATTAACCAAACAACCTTTTGCCTCGGTATTTGGGACACTAATAGTGAAGATGAGGCGGAACAAAAGAAGGATTTCTGGGAAGACTTCTTAAGTGGTGGTGAGGAAGAAGAAGTGAAAGGCATGACCCAGAGTGGGCGCTTTTACAATGATACTGCTGAAAAGGGGAAGAAAGTGCTGACAGACGGCCGAGAAGTGGCTGAGAATGCTGAGCCCATTGAGGGAGACATGGTGCTGAGGCAACTAAGAAAACCCGAGCACATTTGAATAATTGGGAGCTGTTGTGTGCATTTGGAGAGCACAGGCGGGCTATGGTATAAGCCCTGAGAAAAATAGTGGTACCCGAAGATGCTAATCCGATGATGTTTGTTGGGTCAGTGCAAAGAGAGGCTCTGCAAATAACCTTCTCTGATGAAGAACTTCCGCCTGAGGGGAGAAACCACAATAGACCTTTATTCATCCGAGCTGAGGTGAGAGGCAAGAAGACTTCTTACGTGATGGTGGATGATGGCTCTTCCATCAATGTGTGCCCATTGAAAATTCTGACAAGGCTGGGTATTAAGCCCTGAGTTGAGTCCTTCTAATATGACTATCAAAGTCTATGATGATAGCAAGCGAGGAGTCGAAGGTACTTTTATCGTGGTAGTCAAGATGAAGTGGAGTTCAATGTGTTGGATATCCCAGCCACTTTTACCTTACTGTTGGGAAGGCCCTGGTTCCATAAACTTGGGGGCGTGCCCTCCACTACATCAGATGATCAAGTTCCCATACAATGGGAAAATTGTCACTATCCAAGCCGAGGTGGATAATGTTGTAGCCGCTTTGGAAATACAACCTTTCACAAGGTTCCAAGTGTCGGTGACTTTTGAGGAGTGGTGGGATTCCAAGGTAGCCCGAATTATGGAGAAGATGAAGTTTAAGACAGGCCAAGTTTCGACACTACCAGATTTCAAGGGGCAAAATACTCGGAAGGGTTTGGGATATCGTTCTAATGAGGACAAGCCCAAGGCCAAAAAGAAGGGGCTGAAATTGATGGAGTGCTTTGTGAAGGCCTCGGGGTATCATGGAGAGCCCGAACCGGTGGAAGTCAATGGGATTGTGGTGCCGCGGATTCGAGATTTTCCAGGATGTACTTGGGGAAAAGACGCTGGCGGGAGAAGTTGCGAAGAAGGAAGAGGAAAGTGGGAAGAGAAACTGATGAATCTGGAGGCCTGACCCTCGAGGAAGATAAAGAGCCCGAGAAAACCCAGTTGTGCAGGAAGAAATATCTATAGACGATGAAGACATTTACCTTCCTGATTTATTCGAGTGTACTCCTGAATTTGCTAGCAATAAAGACAATCATTTTGCTTACTTGCTCGAGTCTCTTCCTTTTAATTTACATGACTTAAGAATATTTGATATCAACTCAACTAAGACAAATGAATTCAACCTTGGTACACTTGAGAGCCCCAAGGAAGTCTTAATTACGAGTGAGGTTACCGCCGAAGAGCGGAAGAATCTATAAGGAGTGTTGGTCAAATACGATAAGGTATTCGTCTGGTCTTATGAAGACATGCTTGGGGTAGATAGAAGTATTGCCCAGTATGCGATACCAACTTATCCGAATATGAAGCCTGTGAAACAGAAACTCCGACGGATGAGACCCGAATGGGCCGAGAAGGTCAGAGAGGAGGTTAAAAAGCAAATAGATGTGGGATTCCTGGAAGTAATGAAATACCCCGAGTTGTTGGCCAACATCGTGCCTGTTCCGAAGAAAGATGGAAAAGTCAGAATGTGTGTTGATTACAGAGACCTTAACAAGGCATGCCCAAATGATGATTTCCCTTTGCCGCATATAGATGTACTTGTTGATAGTGTGCCTTGTCTTCCATGTACTCATTTACGGATGGGTTCTCAGGGTACAATCAAGTGCTCATGGCTGAAGAAGATAAGCACAAGACCGCCTTTGTTACCGAATGGGGTACGTATTGCTATAAGGTGATACTATTTGGGCTTAAGAATACTGGAGCCACTTAACAGTGGATGGCCACTACTTTGTTTCATGACTTAATGCATAAAGAGATTGAGGTATACGTGGATGACATGATGGTCAAGTCAGAGACAAGAGACGGGCATATAGAAGTATTGGAAAAGTTCCTCGAACTGGTTGACAATCATAACTTGCAATTGAATCCTGAGAAGTGTGTATTCGGAGTAACATCGGGAAAGTTACTCGGCCATACAGTGGGAATGGGTGGAATAGAAGTCGATCCTGAGAAGATCAAGGCTATTGCTGAGATGCTAGCTCCGAAGACTGAGAAAGAAGTCAGAGCCTTCCTTGGGAAAATCCAGTATATTAGCCGGTCCATTGCAAAGTTGACATCAGTATGTGAGCCTATGTTCAAGTTGTTGAGGAAAGATCAGCTGGTAAAGTGGAATGAGCAGTGTCAGGAAGCATTCGACAGAATCATGGAATACTTGGTGAAGCCTCCTGTTTTGAAACCTCCGAGACAGGGCAGACTTTTGGTACTTTATTTGGCTATTGAACCTGAAGCACTGGGGTCAATGATGGTACAAGCCGATGAAACAGGGGTAGAGTATATTGTCTACTACCTCAGTAAGAAGCTGCTTCCGTACAAAGCCCGCTATCAGGAAGTGGAGAAGATTTGTCTAACAGTAGTATGGGCATCCAGAAAATTACGCCATTTTTTCCAATCCTACAAGATCCAAGTGGTCACAAAGGAGAATCCATTGAAGTACCTGCATTCAGTGCCTTCACTAGTTGGGAAGTTGAGTAGATGGTTAGTACTGCTGACAGAATTTGACATCGAGTATCTCACTTCTAAGGTGATCAAAGGGCGAGCCGTGGCCGAGTTCATGGCATTGCAACCAGTTGAAGGGGATCAGTATAAGTTTGAGTTCCCCGACGAAGAAATCCAAGCTATAGCAGTCCAAGGATGGAAGATGTATTTTGACGGAGCAGTGAACTGCAAAGGTGCGGAATCGGGATTGTAATAGTCACCCCTGAAGGAGAAACTTTTCCTATGGCCAAGCGGTTGACATTCGGAGTGACTAACAACATGGCTGAGTATGAAGCATGTGCATTCGGGTTGACTGCATTGATAGCCTTGAGAGCTAGGAATGTTGAAGTTTTCAGAGACTCAATGTTGGTGATCCGATAGATGCAAGGAGAATGAGAGCTAAATGAAGAACAGTTGAAGTCGTACTTGTTCCATCTCAGAAGTCTGGCACAGACTATCCTTGACTGTAAATTTCAACACTTGCCGTGGGAAGAAAATCAGATGGCAGATGCATTGGGAACATTGGCCGCGACTTGGCAAAATCCAGAGAAATTGGTGATGAGACCACTTATGTTGACAACGGCAAGCAAACCTGTTTATGAGATAGGTAGAATCTTGGAAGTAGAGGTCAATGATGGAAAACCATGGTACCATGATATTCAGAGGTATCTGGAATATGAGGAACTCCTAGAAGAAGCTAGGAGAAAGGATAGAATAGCTATTCAGAAGTTGGCTTCTTAGTATATGAGTCTGAAGGGAGAACTCTACAAGAGGCAGGCAGGCAAATGGTGTTCAGGTGAAATGTTTGAGAAAGGAAGAAGCTCAGAAGATAATAGAAGAAGTGCACGCTGGTGTATGTGGACCGTATATGAATGGATTGAACTTGTCCCACAAGATTGTGAGACAAGGCTTTTTCTAGTCAACCATAGAAGCCGTCTGCGCGAAGCTGGTAAAGCACTGTCATGATTGTCAAGCACATGGGAATTTGAATCATTTGCCACACACAGAGTTACATGGGTTGTCAGAACCATGGCCTTTCTCATCTTGGGGAATAGATATGATGGAGAGATTCGACCGAATGCATCGAATGGGCACCGTTTTATAGTAGTGGCCGTGGACTACTTCTCAAAATGGGTAGAAGCCGAATCATTCTGCAATGTTATAAGCAAAGCAGATGGCGAAGTTCATAGCTCGGAATCTCATTTGCCGGTATGGTATGCCGCACCATGCGGTAACGGACAATGGAATCTAATTTCAGGGAGAAACCAGGCAATGCTACAAAAGTAAGGAATAGGCCATCACAAGTCCTCACCATACAGACTGCAGGCTAATGGGGCAGTCGAGCAGCCAACAAGACCATAAAGACGATTGTAGCGAAGATGATAGAGAGTTATAAAGATTGGGCTGATAAGCTACCATATGCTCTGTGGGGGTACAGAACTTCTGTAAGGACAGCAACAGGAGCTACGCCTTACTCTATGGTTTATGGAATGGAAGAGGTACTGCCGGTGGAAGTTGAGATACAGTCCATGCGGGTATTAGCAGAAGCAAAGTTGCCTGAACGAGAATGGACCTCATAGAGGTTTGAGCAGATGGCATTGATGGATGAGAAGAGGATGAAGTCTTTGCATCACATGCAGATATATCAGAAGAGGTTGGCTCGAGCATTTAATAAGAAGGTGCGTCCTACCAAGATCAAGAAAGGTGATTTGGTACTCAAGCAATCGAAGCCATCGACAACAGACCCGAGAAGGAAGTTCAGACCAAACTGGGAAGGGCCCTACATTGTTCAGAAGGTAATGGGAAATGGAGCAGTGAGACTGTCCGACTTGGAAGGGAATGAGTTCACAGAGCCGATCAATGTTGACAAGTTGAAGTTGTACTTTGCCTTAGCAGACTGGATAGTCACCAACAGAAAACCTAACCCGACAGGATAAGAAAACTCATTCATGCATGCATACATGTAACATATGTCGCATCCTTTTTTGTGTTTTTGTGTGTTTGTTTTGTTTTGTGTTCAGAGGTGTCGAAGACAGAAAAGAGGAAGCAGCAAAGACAATCCAATCAGAAACAGTGAAAGCACAGTATCGGATTCGGGTAGTAATCCTAAGGTTGAGGCCCACATCGGTGTCCAGATTCGGGTAGTAATCTGAGGGGGATGCCCATATGAGTTTGAGTTTTAGGTATGAATCTCATAGGGCGAAGCGCACATTATCAACAGTAGAAATGAAGGATTCCTTGGAGGGAGTGAGTGAAAAAAAAAAGAAAGATATTTGACAGTTAGACATATGTCCGGTGATGACATTGTGTGCTATAGGGAGAAGCCTTAGAAATGAGAAGTGAAAGACGCGCTCTTATCCGGTATTTTGAATGGATTGAACTCGGCTAGACTCATGAAGCACCTGATAAAGGTATCTCAACAGTAGAAGCCTGAGCGGTTTGTGAGATGACTAGTCGAAGAGATGGTGGATCGGTGAATGACCGTTTGCCTGGATGTCCACACTGATTTACTTTTGCTATGATACATGATATGGTTGGAAAATAAAGAAAGAAAAGTCTCTGCAATGAAAAGAAAAATAGACCGCCTATAACCGATAAGCGTGAAGCTACCCATGGGCGAGTATTAAGACCACCATGAGGAGAAATTCTACCTTAAAGGGTAGGTGTGTCAGAAAAAAAAAAGAGAAAAAAAAAAGAAAGAAGTTCTAAATGAAGAGAAAGAGACAGAAGAAAAAAGAAGACCATATCATGTTGAGTATGCTATAGTGATCACAGAATGTGACCCAAACATCCAGGTTGGTTAGACCCATTGGTCCGATTCTTCGAAACGAAATCATCGAGTTGGCTGATTTAAGGAAAAAGCTGCGAAAGAGCCTTAGCACACACACACTAGGAGTCTAGTTCAGATCACCCATTCAGAGGATTGGGTTTGAATATGTTGAGTACTTTGAAGATTCTTTGGCTTTGACGCGAAGCATCCATTGAGGACAAAAATATGTTTAGCTATCAAGATTATCTCGAAGAGAGGCACTACAGTGTGTGGAAAGAGAGTATCAGCATCAATAACAGTTTCTGCCAGGTATGGCATTCTAGGGGCGAGGTCCATATTAGTTCAGTATTAGTTCTGTCAGGTATGGCATCCTGGGGGCGAGGCCCACAACGGTTCAATATCAGTTCAGCCAGGTATGGCACTCCGGGTATGGAGACATCAGATCAGTTTTACCAGGTACGGCACTCCGGGTATGGAGATATCACACTGCGACACCCTAGGTATGGGGTTAGCATTCAGAACACAGCGACGCCCTAGGTATGGGGTTAGCATGCCAGGTACGGCATGTGGACTATTCAGACAACTGCGACACCCAAGGTACGGGGTTAGCATGCCATATACGGCATTCAGACCACAGCGACGCCCTAGGTACAGGGTTAGCACGCCAGGTACGGCATGTGGACTATTCAGACAACTGCGACACCCTGGGTACAGGGTTAGCATTCAGACATTTATGGCTCTCTAGGTACGGAGACGTCACCGCGACACCTAGGTACGGGGTTAGCATTCAGACATTTGTGGCTTTGTAGGTACGGAGATGTCACCGCGATACCCTAGGTACGAGGTTAGCATTCAGACATTTGTGGCTCTCTAGGTACGGAGACGTCACCGCGACACCCTAGGTACGGCATTCAGAAATTTATGGCTCTCTAGGTACGGATACATCACCACGACACCCTAGATACGAGGTTAGCATTCAGACATTTGTGGCTCTTTAGATATGGAGATGTCACCGCGACACCCTAGGTACGGGGTTAGCATTCAGACATTTGTGGCTCTCTAGGTACGGAGACGTCACCGCGACACCCTAGGTACGGGGTTAGCACGCCAGGTACGACACAACCAACATCATCACTGCGGTACTCTAGGTACGGAGACGCAACCACGACGCCCTAGGTACGGGGTTTAGCATAATCAAATCAACTCATATCAGCAACGCAAGTCAAGTGGCAGCTGGTGAGCCAGGTAAGAAAAAATACATTGCACGTACTTTGATAGGATTGTCATTGTCACACATTGCACAAGTCCCATCAAAGTGGGGGCGACTGCAGGCCCTGCATTTTTGCATATAAGCCATGATGATGAGTCTCGTATGGAGACACTACCTCTTTAGTTGTGAAAGTCGCGGGAAACGGATGTTGGAAGGGTAAAGTTGGAAATTGGAATTTTTGTTGGATTTAACCCCGTTGTTTAGCTTCGGTTGCTTGTTGGATCTCTGTTTCAAAGCTCATCCTCGGCCCATAAACCACTTACCTACCCATAAACCAAACCCAGAATACCCAAACCTACCCATGAACCAAAACCCACATCCAATAAGACATCATTCACGCCCCTATCACCCTTAATTAGGTAGATACACATTTAACACATGCCAAAATCAAGTCAAATCCCTTCCTAATTAAAGGAAATCTCATAGATCCCTTTCCTAATCACAATCCAATCACAATCCTAAATTATGAGATATTTTCCTTGTGAGATACTAATTAGATAGATATCACCATCAATAGGAGATTCTTTCCTATTCAAATAAAGAAAGTCTTTACCCCTTTGCCTATAAAAAGAGACCTTCACCACCCTTCTCAACCCTAGCACATTCACATAACATTCACGCAATTCACAAGGTCTTTAAGAGCGCACACACGCCCAAGACCTTCTTCCTAAGCCGCATACACAAAGCAAAAACCCTCTCCCATTGCCGCATCCACCATCTCCACTCTACACTCTTCACGCCTAAGCCACCCAAACACACCCTTCCATTGCCGCATCCAGCCCCTTTACAGCCTTCAAACCACGCCAAAATAGCCCCTTTATAGTCCTAAAGTAGCACAAAATAGCCCCACACACAGCCCCCCACTGCACGCCTGAAACCGAATAAGGTTTTGGGGCGTTAGTGGGCAGCGAGATAGATATAATGGAGTGAGGTGCAAGGTGTGTTTAGTTCATGGTGAGAGAGTGGGTGTCTTTCCGAGAGATCAGAGGGCTGTTAGGGTTTATCATTAGTGAAGATGAGGGATGAAGAGATTATGATGAAGGTGTTTAGGTCTTGGATTTCATTTATCCACGTCCAGATTGTAGCATCCTTACGTCCAGGGCTACAATCTTATGTTTTAGATGGAGATGGGCTGCTGACTGTTGAAAGTTTATTGTTGTTTTTTGGGTTTGTGAGGGGGGAGAGAGGCGCTGGTTTTTGAGAATGGCTGGGAGAGAGTGTCGTGAGGCGTGAAGGTCTGCGGGGTTATTATCTTTATATTTGGCTTTTTATGTGTGGGATGAGAGAGAGAAGGGCTTAGGGTGCGTGCAGCTTAAGGTTTCATTTTATGTGAGGTTGTCGTGTGTTGAGAGCCAAGGGAGAGGTGGAGTTGCTGTTAGGGTTTTGTTTTTTTTCTGTTTATTGTTTGTGCCGTGAATCATCTATCTTTAGGGTTGCATTAGTGTGTGTTTTATAGTTGTCAATTAGGGTTAGGGTTTGTGCATGGGTTTTTTTAAATAAGAAAACAAATCAATTAAATAAGAGGATGATTAATTAGTTTATAAAGGGAAAGAATATTTATATTTTTGGTGGGGAATGTCTTTAAATTAGGTGAGTGATTTATTTAATTTAGGCATTTAATTTAATTAGATTTTAATTTAATTTAATTTGTGATATGTATTTTAAATCTTTTAATTATTTTTGGATTGGGCTTGGGTGAGATGGGCTTAGTGTGTGTCTTAGTGATGTGTGGGCTAAGGGTGTGTTTTAAAACGGAAGTCCAACAAGCTAACCCGAAGCATAACGAGCGAATAAAATCCAACAAAATACCGATTTCTGTCTTTTCCCTTCCGACGTCCGTTTCCCGTGACTTCCGCGACTTAAAATGTAGTGCCTCTAAATGAGACTCATCATAGGGACTTACATGCAAAATACAGTGCCTATAGACACGTGACATATAAACCCTAGACTCACCGCAACAAGCTTTTCACGCCAAAAATAACTACTGACCACCAACTCACACACAGCCATAAACCGACTCACACACAGCCACAAACCGACTCACTTTTTAGATATTCACACGGCAACATAAAGTAAAAAATTACCCACGCCACTCACACGCACACACACAGCAACTAAACACACACACGCCACTCACACACCGACACACACTCACATAGGAAATGACACACACACACACCAACCAAGAACACCAAACAAAAATCAACGCAAAGCAGCAGCCACCAAACTGAAACAACAGCACTTAAATCGAACAAACACAGCCCTTAAACCATCCCAAAATAGTCCAAAAATAGTCCAAAAATAGTTCAAAAAAATTCTAAAAACAACCCAAAGCCAGTCCCCAAAAACAGCGCAGTAGTGAGCAGAAACTGAATTAATAAACCAGAAAAATAGCAAGCTTTAATCCTTCCAGCGACGACCTAACTTATTCCAAGGAAGCGACTTAAAAGGTAAGACATGAGGGCCCTCTTACCATATTTATTTTTATAGTTATGGACATAGTATGTTTGACTGGACGTGAAATACGTCCATCCAGGTATGTCAAGTCCTACATTAAAGACGGCCAAATTTCTGGTCACACTTTCATTATTTCGCTTTTATTTCGTTGTTTATCTTTTATATTTATTGTCTTTTCATTATTTCACATTTAATTTACTTTCATCGTTATTATCTTATCCCACATTTATTTTTTATATGCCTTTTTATTATTTCACATTTAATTTACTTTTATTATTATTTTATTATTCTGCATTTTTTGTTATTTGTCTTTTTATTATTTCGCGTGTTTTTTATGTTTATTCACATTGCATTAAATGTTATCCCTTGTTGTATTTCAGATGGAAACTCATATATAAATTCCATAGCCGAATCTGAATAGACAGTAGTGCGGTTTGTATTTAGGAAATACCTATATGTGTGTGACTAATCACCTCCTTTTATTTGCTATTTACTTATTGACGCTTTTCCGCTTTGGCTTATTTATTATGCTTTTTGTGCTACATAAGACTTGGTTATACCATTGTGTGAACCCGTCCATTATACTGTAATAAGTAAGGGACCATTCCGAACCCAATGGTATGAGGTCTTCCCTTACGAGGGGTGAGTCCGGCCTTAAATCATTTCCTAGTTCACACTAGGTGGTGACTCCTTTATTCTCCGATTGAATCCCCCGCGGGATACTCCATACTCTCTATAGCTGTGAGCCCAATAGTGTCGTGGTCGCCGAATATCATAGGCATAGCGGTAAACCCCGCTTCGCTCCTACAGGTGGCGACTCCACTGGGGATAGAGAATTGGCCTCGAAATAATGCCTTGTAGTATCTGTGGATTTGGATTTGGTTACCCAAGTCTCATATATTTTGCATACCCTTTTTACCCTGATGGTGTCATGTATTATGAAGTCATTTTCACTCAAGGTAGCGGATTGTTATTTGGCGTCATCACTCGTTGGCACATACCTTAGGGTATAAAAAAGGCACGCTCACTTGGTCGCTCGAACCTTGAGTGGGGAGACCTAGTTGTAAGCAAACCTTCATCGTCAGGAGCCATTACGCATACTGTTGGACAATTATGACCCATAGCGTCATTATTTGTACAGATCACGGTGTTGTTGTACAAATTAACTATGTGACAAAGGAGATTGCACACTTATCATTTGTGATTAGATCACCTAGATGTATAAATGATGAGAGGTCCCTATGATTTGTTCCTGGACGGAGAATGATATGAGACAGTATCAGTCCACGAAGGATAAATCGTTAAATATCCCTTGTTAGAGTATTATCAAGATTGGACATCGATAAATACGTAAAAGACTTGTATTGTACTTGTGCGCGTTTGTGAGGACACAACGGCATAGTTCTCATATATTTGGGTATAGGATACTCATACAAGTGTAATAGGAGGTTGTGTTTCACCGATGGTACGGGAAACAGCTTCGCTCTGAATAGACCCCCTCGGAATTCCATTGGTAGTGTGACTATGTGTCTTGGAAGTCCGAAATCAGGGTATGTGTATTTGGTCTTAACTTGAGACTTGCACCGCTAATGCTTACGACAATCGATATACTTTAGTTAAGGTCTTCCAGGGCTTTAACAGGTTCTGTGTACGCCGATACTGGGTATATTGAGAATCATAGTGTGTTGGGTGTGATGTCAAGACGGAAGTATCACTCCAGTCATAGTGGAGATGATGGTCACGTAGGATACGAAACTCGTTCTCTTAAATGCTCGAGCTATCAGGATATTATAACTAGGTCATGTATATCCGATTATAGAGACTAATTACCAGACATCCGATATGTGCTTCGTACGGGGCAGACACAATTCCAGCCCCAGGCCTAGCACGTGATCATCTGATACTGGACCGATATGCACGAAACGATGTATACTACGCCTGATATAGATCATATATTCATGTAAGGATATTTCTGGAGAATTGGGTAGGCATGGTGCTTTGCTAGAAGCCAACCTTGTCTTGTAAATCGGTAAAACTTAGTACGAGGTACTTACGTATTTGGATAGTCCGACGACCTCATTTACTGCCAATATATCCGGAGATCTCATGGGTCGCTACCCGAGGATTCGCCGATGACGTATGACGCGCATTCTAATTAATCTGGGATTAATTAGAAGAGAGAGAAAACTAATCTGGGAATAATTAGAAGAGTGAGAAAATTAATCTGGGATTAATTACGGAGATATTTTTTCTGAGATAAAATATCATTTAAAGAGAGAGAACGATTAATTTCGAATTAATCGGTAAAATTAATATATTCGATATATTAATCGAGATTAGATTTCGACGTGGAATTGAAATTGGATTTTAATTCAGGCGAACGAATTAATTTAGAATTAATTCGTTAGCGATGTGAATAGTGATTTCGCTAGGCGTAATCATTTAATTACGACGCGACAGAAAATTCGTTAATTCGGAATTAGCGAACCCAAGCCCGAGAGTGGTTGCGAACGTATTCGCATTTCGAATTCGAGTGCGGTACGCAAGTCACATCAAGCGTCAAATCACGAGTCGTATCAATTGTCAAATCACATGTCACTTTGAGTGATGTGACATGACATGTTGTCACTTTAATAAAGTGACTTGATGTGATAGGTAAAAGTGATGGGTAAAACTGAAAACATTGATTGATGTTTTACTTTTTGACTTTTTGCTTTTTGAAAAGTTTGGTATATATTTATTTTATTTGCTTTTAGAAAATAAATAAATGATATATATTTAACTTTTCTCTCTCTCTCCAAAAGATATAATTTCGGTTCCCTCTCTCCTAGGATTAGGGTTTTACGTTTTTGAAACAAACCTTCTCTCCTCTCTCTCTTGCTCACGGCTTCAAGCCATTTTTCTTCCCCAAAATTCTTGGTAGGACCGAATTTATGAAGAAAAGAGAGTGCTAGCACACCCATGGGTTTATACAAAGGTGATGGGGTAGTGAATCTTTGAGTTGGTAATTCATTTTGAAGCTTGAAGCTTGGAGCTTCAATGGTGGTCTTCCATGGCCGAACCTAGAAGACAAACGGAGCATCAAAATCGACCATCCCACTGACTTGGAGAGCCATGGCTGAATCCTTCTTGAAGAAGAGAATGAAAAATTTCTTTGATGCATCCAAACCAATCATTGTGAGTATATGTTTCCGCCATTATTCCTTGATGTATTCACTTGTTTCTTGCTTGATTTGATGAATCTTGGGGCCTTATTAAAACTCAACAATGGTATCAGAAGCTAATATCAAGCATGAAACTTTAGGGTTTTAAAATTGGGTAAACTCAATTTGAGCATCAAATGGTTAAATGTTTGTTATAGTATGCTTGAATGAGGTTGAATTGATGTTATGCATGATTAATTTCTTGAAATTTGGTTGGATCCATTTTTCCCCAAAATTTTGGGCATGGCCGAATTTAGAACCCTAAATTGTCTTGGAATAATTTTATTTTTTGATCATTAGATGACTTAAAACAATATGGTAATGTTGTATTGAAGTTTAATTGGATTGAATTTTGATTTGGAATATTTTTCCCAAATTAAAGTAGGCTTGGCTGAATTCAATTGGATATGAAATTCATTGTGTTTTTTGTATTTTAATTCATTGGATGAGTTGAATTAATTGGGAAATGATGATTGTGGATTCAATTGGATTGAAACCGAATCGGATTGAAAAACCCCTAAATGCCAAGACTTTAAGCATGTAAAATTGGGTTTGATTTTAATTAAATTGTGTTGGACACTATTTAATGTTAAAGTGCATGATTAATTAGGCTAATTGATGTTTTAGAAATGTTAATTGGATAATTAATTGTGTATTACACTTAGGTTAATTAATTATGGAATTTGGAATTTTATAAGTTAATTAATTGGGCTTGTTTTTGGAAATTGGGCCTTATAAGTTGTAATTGGGCTTTTGGGCTTTGTTGTACAAAGTTGGGTTTAGGCAAATTTGGTTGGATCCAATTAGGCCCAAAACCGCATCCAAAAGGTCCAATTATGACTTAATGGACCTTGATTATTTAATTGGGCCTAATGGGCCAAAATTAATTTAAAGGCTTATGGGGTAACTCCCGGATTGGACTTTGGTTATCGGTTTGACCCGAGTTGACCAAAAGTCCACGCCTTAAGAAATTCATTAAAAGCCCATTAGACTTTAATTAAATAAACATTATATGTTTATTGGGCTTTGAGACCCATTGCGATTAAATTTGGAATTTAAGTCGTAAAGGTTCGTTAATAAAGTGTAATATTTAATTTGGAATTAAATAGTGAATTAGAATTAAATGCGTATTAAATTGGATTTAATTATGTAGTTTAATTTAATTCAAGAATTCGTACTTTGAGTACTTGTTCGCAAAACGAGTTTGACTCGAGCAAAATCAAATCGTTGTTTGAACATTGGATGATCACTAATTATCAGATTAATTAATTTGATTAGATTGATTGATAACATGCTTGTGTGAATACATGGTTGCGATGCATGAATAATGTATATCGGATGGATATTAGTTGGGTGGGGCAATTTTGGAAATTGTTGTAATAAATTTGATTTATTAATTGGACCTGCGTGTCCAGCCTTATCACCTCTATACTCTTTGTATTCTCTTCTCACCTATTCCCCTCAATGTAAATGAGGTTTCTTTAGAAGTGTAGTGTAACGGGTAGAAGTAAATACATGTACTAGCTTTAGAAAGAGAAAATGAGAGATTTGATCTAGGATCAATGTAAAGTATCCATCCACATATCATTATTATTTTATTTCATATACGCTTTATTATGTGTTTAGAATGCATGTTTAAGGGTGTATGATGATGAAACCTTAACAAAGATAATAAATTGGTTGCCAATTTGCACGCGAAAAACCCTCAAATAATATTAAGCGTCTTTCCTTCCATTGAGTGATTCTTTCTCAAGATCCTAGACGGCATTGGTTTGTTGGCCAAAGTCAAGGCCTTTGTCTGTCGAAGATGTGTTTGAATCACGAAGGCTTTGTTCCATATCGGTTCTTGTCCAAGTTGGTTTGGTTTTGGCCAAAGTCAAGACCACTTCTTGTCCATCGACATTGATTACGAAGTTTTCCATGGTCAATGGGTTCCGCTTAACTGGGATCATTAAGCTTGTTGTGCCAAAGCCAAGGCTTAGTTGATTCAGAGGAAAAAGGTTAGGTAATACATTGGATGTATTGGCATATATAAGATATATATTTCGGACTTGGACGTCCTCCTACCGGATCTAGGAATTGGATTGGATCCAATTGATCTTAGAGATCTACCTAGTTAATTATCATACAATTTGTTGGCCAAAGTCAAGATTGTGTGATATTTAATGGGATCCTAGCCCATTAGGAAACACGGTTTCCCGAGTACTCGACAGAGGGTTAGAGGCTCGCCGAAAAAATAGTGGGAGGCAAGAATTGAATTTGCAATATTCGTTCAATTACTCGCCATACGCGCTCAATCACAAATTATTTCGTCGTTTGATTAAATGTTAGTTGGACTAATATTAAATTGTTGTTTTAAATAAGCAGTTGGATTGTATTATAATTGATTATATAATTGGATTATAGTAATCAATATATTTGAATTAATTAATTTCGATTTACAGTTGATTTTATAATTGGATTATAGTAATCAATGTAATTGAGGTTAATTAATTTAAATTATATTTGATTGTATAGTTGGACTATAATAATCAATATAATACATAGTACCACAAATCGTTGATTAAATAGTTGGACTATTAGAATCAAGATAAATTGAAGTTTTAGTGTTTAAAACATAATCCTGGGAGAAAATGTATTTAGACGACTATAATTTTCAAATTGGGAATAAATTTCAAGATGGTCTTGGAAAATAATAAGTTACTTTATTGGATAAAATAACGTATTATGCCTAAAGCTCGGAGTTAAGCAAATAAGTGGAACATGATATTTGGAATATTCATGTAATGATAACTTTAGTGCTTAATCCATAATACTTGTCAAGTAGACTCCTTAATTTCTGAATCAGAATTAAGGATTAGATCCTTAAAGTATGATAATGAAATTGAAGGATTTTCATGAATCTATTTTAGATCTTTGAAATACTAAATTGCAATAAATAATTCTTGGAGAATTAATGACTATTCTCAAGGAGACAAAGTCAAACTTTGCAATTAGGCAAGTGGCGTAAGGCGTACCTTACTTCGATATTCTAGAAACCGAGGCTTGTCTAAAGGCATCTGGAATATGAAAAAATGGCAAAGGAAAAATCATTATAATCTTTTGGGAAGATAAAAGGACATATCCCAGAGGGAATTGAAGACGAGCAAGGCTCTCACTTCAAATATGATTGTCACAATTATGTTCACAGCTAGTATTAAAATTAGATTTTAGATACTTAGTGTGATACATAAAATATATGTATTGATGTTCAAAATCTATTTTGAACAGGATACTGACTTCAATTGAGATTATTCTACGAATTGTAAACGGGACTAAAGTCGCTGTTTTAACCGTAGATAGCTAAGTTTAGGAACTGCCTTCGGGTTAGTACTTAAATTAAGAAACTGTTATAATGTAACTAGTTTGACTAGAAACATTATCTTTATATCAGTGTTTAACCCGCTGCGGGTGAACCTTATATTCTAGAACACTAAAGTGTTTTATTATATAAAGATGATATTGAGATAAACACATTTGATGTGATTAACAACATTTATATTTTGAATATAAACAATATCTCAAATATATTGCATGACAAATAAATAGCTCAAATGATTTGATCAATTAAGAAACTAATTATGGCATTGTTGTCTGGGACACAATCAAACAAGACTCGCATATCCACACTTTCGAAGAGTGGGTACTAGGACTGATTTGATTCCATTCAAATAAAGTCTACGAATCTAGTTTATTGGGCAAAGTGCCTATAGCACTATTTACTTGGTGAAAGTGTAAATACCACTGATCTGTTAGCCCTAATTCATAGTGAAGTAATTAGGCCCATGTCTAGCTAGGCTAGAGGTGGATATGAATATTTCGTGACCTGTACGGATGTGGCATCGCGTTATGGTTATGTGTTTCTTTTGAAACACAAATCAGAAACTTTCATAGTTTTGACACGAAATAGACAAACGGATCAGCTGAAGTATTAAACCGTCACGGTAAGACCGTAATGGAAAATACTTAAGCAATAAGTTTCTCGTATACTTGAAAGAGTATAGTATTCTTTCAACGATGACTCCTCCTAGAACACGTCAGTTTGACGATGTGTCCGAACGGATTAACCATATTGTTAGACATGATAAGGTTAATCACGAGTCGCTCTGAGCTACCACTTCCTTCAACGGATAAACTTTAAATAGTGCAGAACTTATTTTGAATAAGGTTCCATAATAATCTGTTTGACAGACATCATATTAGATATGAACGGGAAAAGAAACCGGGTTTCTCATTCCTGAATATTTGGGAATGCTAGGCATATGTTTGGATGATACCAAACTAAAACTCAAATAGGAAAAGTGCCAATTGTAGGTCATCCTAGGGATACCATAAGTATTGTACTTATACACCTCACGTGAGAACAATTAGATTGTTGCTCACCATGCGGTTTTCCTAAGAGGAATACCGATATACAGTGATAAGTGGGAGGATAGTATAACTCGATGAAAATCGGAGTACTACTGTTCAAGGCACCAAATCATAATGGAACATAAATAGTTCATCAATGATGAAACTACACCATTAATCTTCGAATACACAAGAACCGCGTAGATCGCAGAGAGTCAGAAAACAACCTGGAGCATGGGTTTCTGATCTCACCTCATAAAGATGTCTATCTTATTGAGGAATACCAACTGACTACGTATGAGGAAGTGATACAAGGTATCGACTCCTATTATGGCAAAATGTCATATTATCCGAAATGGATTCCGTGTATATCAACCAGTTTGGATACTAGTTGATGTACCACAAGGCATTGTGCCTACTGGTACTATAAGTCTTCAAGGAAGACGTACATGGATGGCAACATACTAACGTATAAAGCTAGGCTTTTAACGGAAAGGTATCGTTATCGACATTGTGTTGATTACGATTCAACCTTTTACCTGTTGCCATGGTAGATCCATTTGGATAATGCTTGATGATGTGAGCATAAGTTCTCAGAATTACCGTTTTGATGCAATCATAATGGTGTATGATTTAATTCAAAACGAAAATGATTCTTATGTAAATTAGAGGGTTAGTGGGAGGGCACTGACAGTGGCTGTCCTATAAAATAATGATAATATGTCATTTCTTGGAAATGATATTCCCATAAAATATATATCGGCGAAAGCTTGGCTTTCGAAATATTCTCCGAGAAACCGTACATTGAAAAATGTACGAGACCTGGTGTCTCATACGCTTTGAGCATATGGATTCACAAACAGGCCAATCCGAGTGAAAGTCACTGGATTGATGTTAAGAACATCCGTTAGTATCTTAGAGAACTAAGGATGCTGTCTTAGTCTATGGAGAAGGAGAACTTGAAGTGACTGAGGTCACTGTAGCAAGTTTCCAATAACCGATAAAGACGACTAAAAGTCGCAAACGGTACTATACAGTTTGAATAACGGTACAGTGAGCTGGAAATCATCCAAGCAAGATATTGTTACCGAATAAATGACAAATGCGGGTAATTGCTGCAGCTGAAGCAGCAATAGAAGTCATCTGGGTCAATAACAAATCTAATTGGATTCGATACAGTTCTGTTAGCAGCTGAGTTAGGCATCAGCACAGGCTAAAGAATTAATGGTCTCATCAACGATCCAGATATATACTTCGACTATTCATCTGATTCGTTTGGATCATACATCGTGGCGATGTGATGATCGTGTAAATCGCATCTATGCAAATCCGCTGACGAAAACTTTTCTCAGCTATTTGAGCCAACCGTACATAGTTCGGGTGTAAGACACTCGAGTGACTGGCTATAGGCCAAGTGGGAGATTTTTGGACAATTATGACCCATAGCGTCACTATTTGTACAGATCATGGTGTTGTTGTACAAATTAACTATGTGACAAAGGAGATTGCACTCTTATCATTTGTGATTAGATCACCTAGATGTATAAATGATGAGAGGTCCCTATGATTTGTTCCTGGACGGAGAATGATATGAGACAGTATCAGTCCACGAAGGATAAATCGTTAAATATCCCTAGTCAGAGTATTATCGAGATTAGACATCTATAAATATGTAAAAGACTAGTATTGTACTTGTGCGCGTTTGTGAGGACACAACGGCATAGTTCTCATATATTTGGGTATAGGATACTCATGCAAGTGTAATAGGAGGTTGTGTTTCACCGATGGTACGGGAAACAGCTTCGCTCTGGATAGACCCCCTCGAAATTCCATTGGTAGTGTGACTATGTGTCTATGGAAGTCCGAAATCAGGGTAGGTGTATTTGGTCTTAACCTGAGACTTGCACCGCTAATGCTTACGACAATCGATATACTTTAATTGAGGTCGTCCAGGGCTTTAACAGGTTCTGTGTACGCCGATACTGGGTATATTGAGAATCGTAGTGTGTTGGGTGTGATGTCAAGACGGAAGTATCACTCGAGTCATAATGGAGATGATGGTCACGTAGGATACGGAACTCGTTCTCTTAAATGCTCGAGCTATCATGATATTATGACTAGGTCATGTATATCCGATTATAGAGACTAGTTACCAGACATCCGATATGTGCTTCGTACGGGTCAGACACAATTCCAGCCCCAGGCCTAGCACGTGATCATCCGATACTGGACCGATATGCACGATACGATGTATACTACGCCTGATATAGATCATATATTCATGTAAGGATATTTCTGGAGAATTGGGTAGGCATGGTGCTTTGCTAGAAGCCAACCTTGTCTTGTAAATCGGTAAAACGTAGTACGAGGTACTTACGTGTTTGGATAGTCCGACGACCGCATTTACTGCCAACATATCCGGAGATCTCATGGGTCGCTACCCGAGGATTCACCGATGACGTATGACTCACACTTTAATTAATCTAGGATTAATTAAAAGAGAGAGAAAATTAATCTGGGATTAATTACGGAGATATTTTATCTGAGATAAAATATCGTTTAAAGAGAGAGAATGATTAATTTGGAATTAATCGGTAAAATTAATATATTCGATAAATTAATCGAGATTAGATTTCGACACGGAATTGAAATTGGATTTTAATTCGGGCAAACGAATTAATTTAGAATTAATTCGTTAGCTATGTGAATAGTGATTTCACTAGGCGTAATCATTTAATTACGACGTGACAGAAAATTCGTTAATTTAGAATTAGCGAACCCAAGCCCGAGAGTGGTTGAGAACGCATTCGCATTTCGAATTCGAGTGCGGCACGCAAGTCACATCAAGCGTCAAATCACGAGTCGCATCAATTGTCAAATCACATGTCACTTTGAGTGATGTGACATGACATGTTGTCACTTTAATAAAGTGATTTGATGTGATAGGTAAAAGTGATGGGTAAAAGTGAAAACATAGATTGATGTTTTACTTTTTGACTTTTTGCTTTTTGAAAAATTTGGTATATATTTATTTTATTTGCTTTTAGAAAATAAATAAATGATATATATTTAACTTTTCTCTCTCTCTCCAAGAGATATAATTTCGGTTCTCTCTCATAGGATTAGGGTTTTACTTTTTTGAAACAAACCTTCTCTCCTCTCTCTCTTGCTCACGGCTTCAAGCCATTTTTCTTCCTCAAAATTCTTGGTTGGACCGAATTTATGAAGAAAAGAGAGTGCTAGCACACCCATGGGTTTATACAAAGGTGATAGGGTAGTGAATCTTTGAGTTGGGAATTCATTTTGAAGCTTGAAGCTTGGAGCTTCAATGGTGGTCTTCCATGTCCGAACCTAGAAGATAAATGGAGCGTCAAAATCGACCATCCCACTGACTTGGAGAGCCATGGTCGAATCCTTCTTGAAGAAGAGAATGAAAATTTTCTTTGATGCATCCAAACCAATCATTGTGAGTATATGTTTCCGCCATTATTCCTTGATGTATTCACTTGTTTCTTGCTTGATTTGATGAATCTTGGGGCCTTATTAAAACTCAACACATACCATTATAAGCCCACATGCAAACCATAGTTATATATCCTATAGAAGCTGCCCTTTTATGCTTGTGTTTGGGACCATTATCATTTGGATCCATTTAGACTTCTCGTCATAAGATACTAACTTGTTGGGCCATTTAAACTGGGAATAATTTATATCTTGTGAAGATTAAGCCAAAAGTTTTTAAAATGACGATGGGCCACCTTGTGTTTGGGTCCCCTATCATTTGAAGCTGTTTATCCACCTTATCGTAAAAGTGCAAACCTATTGGGCCTTTTCAATTGGGACAAGTTTGCACCTCGCAAAAATCTGATTGAACGCTTTAAAATGATAACGGGCCAACTTGTATGAAAACTTTGATGGGCTTAGAAGGTCCAAACATGATCCGAATATGTCAAACGCATGAGTCCGATATCCGCACTGGCTTTCATCCAAGAAAGGTATGCCTTGTTATGGAATATTTGTATACTTTTGGATATCTCCAAGTCCATCACCACAATCGTGATTATCGAGGGCCCAAGTCATCATTTCTAGACAATGGCACGATCCCCATAATAGGCTTAGTCAATATTATAAATGGGCAGTCTTTGTCTTTTATCGATGGAAAGAGATTGAGGTAGCCAAGGTTCACCCTATAGCATAGGAGAGAACGATTTTGTGTACCCAAATTTGGTACATAAAATAAGCCATACCTAGGGCAGAAATAGACTTACCATGAGTGTGGGGGGAATAAAGTCGGAATGATATATGTTGTTTTGATAACCATATGCATCTCATGCATACACGCATCACGTTGACCATTTGCCTTAAAAGCCATCATAGATATCCGTTGGGTTAGAGAAGGAGGAAGACTTGTCAATAATAGTTTAGCAAATATGGATATCGAGGAAGAGGAAGACGAGAAGTACAAAATTTTACGGCAAGAATAGAAAGACCATTGGGGGGCCTTCAGCCAAAAAAAGAAAGAGATATTATTTGTTTTTTAGACCTTAATAGTTAAGCATGAGTCCAATCATGAAATTGTGTGCTTTAGGGTGAAACCTTATAAACGATAAGTTCTTGATGTACTTTTATCTGATACTTTGAGTAGTTGATCTATGTTAGACTCGTAAGCACTTAATTATAGGTTTTTAACAGTGAAAACCTGAGTAGTCGGTAAGTTGACTAGTTGAAAAATTACAGGTCGATGAATGACCGTTTGCTTAGATGTCTATCCTTATTTGCTTTGATGTGTAGTATGGTTGAAAATAAAAAGAAAAGACTCAAAAAATTAAAAATTAAAAATTAACCACTTATAACCGATAATCGTGAAGCTACCCATTGGCGTAGTATTAGGACCACAATGAGGAGAAATGCTACCTTAAAGGTTAGGTGTGTTGGGAAAAAAAGAAGAGACAGAAGAAAAGAAAATCATGCTATATTGAGCACCGAAAAGAAATTACAGAGCATAATTGAGACATCTAGGTTGGTTTGACCCATCGACCCCCAATTTTTAAACGAAATCAGTGAGTTGGCTTACCTAGGAATCAAGTGTAAATGAACTTTTGCTCACACACACTGTGAGTCTAGCCTAGATGATTTATTCAAAGACTTGGATTTGAGTTGCATTGAGTGCTTTGACGGTTCTCTGGTTTCATTACTGGGCATTCTTTGAGGACAATAATATGTGAAACTATTGGGAGACAGCTTAAAAAAAGATAGTACGAACCTGTAAAATAAGGAAAACTTCGAAGGCCTCCCGAAGGTATAGACATTGGAAACGCAACATCACCGAAAGATAGTATGAGAAAAATACAAGCCAAGAATGACAGCAAACACCTCCAAGAGAAGGCATATATCAAAAATATGGGAATCAGAAGACATGATTTTCAGTATCCTAAAAGGATGAGGCCGCTCTCAAAAAGGCAGAATCCATATTGACCTGATGTAGGTAGCAAAGAGCAGAAAACTGAGCCAAGTCTGAGGGCGACCAGTCTACCACCCCGT
>SKCR01052864.1:0-49153 GCA_019454045.1 Zanthoxylum bungeanum | reverse complement strand
CTCTCCCTCCTATACTTCTCTTTCGGCTTCTTCCCAAGGATGGTCCAAGGGAAAGAACAAGAAAGGCAAGAAGAAGAAGAAGGCTTTTGTTCCTTAACAACAGGCGAAGATTGCAAAGCCCAAAAGGGCTTCTGAAGACAAATGCCACCACTGCAGCAAAGTCGGGCACTGGGAAAGGAACTGTCCTGATTACATTGCCCAGCTGAGGAGAGACAGAGCTTCTACATCATGTACTTTTATTTTTCCAGTTATTGATTTATCTTTGGCTTGTGAAGCCGTTACAATCCATCTGGATTTTAGATTCTGCTTGTCTCATTCACATTGCAATTCGTTGCAGGTGCTGAAGGAAAGTAGGAAACTGAGCCTTGAGAGATGCAGTTGCGGTTCGGGAGTGGAGACTCTTTGGATGCAGTTGCAGTGGGAGTATGCGAGATCTCATTGCCGAATGGGACACTTTTGTTAAATGACTGTCATTTTGTACCGGGATGTGTCGCTAATATTATATCACTTTTTGTTTGGATACAGAAGGCTTTTGTATTAATATTAAGAATAATTCTTTGTATTTATATGATAAAAATAATATTCAGATCCTTTGTTGCCCAAACCAGCATGGTCATTATACATTGCAAACTTCAAAAGATATATTAAATACTGGAGTTAATAAACGTAGTTTACCTGTAATTAATAATACTGAACTTTGGCATATGAGACTTGGTCACATTGGCGTTAAACGCCTTACCCAATTGGTTAAAATGGTTTGATATCAGATCTTACCATTGAATCCTATCCAACTTGTGAATCCTGTATTCAGGGTAAGATGACCAAAGCCCCATTTTCTGGCGTTGGACACCGCGCCACTAACTTACTGGAACTCGTACATTCTGATGTATGTGGTCCACTAAGTCAAACTGCTCACAGTGATTATTCGTACTTCGTTACATTTACCGATGATTTATCACGGTACGGTTATGTGTATTTGATGCGACATAAATCGGAAACCTTTGAAAAGTTCAAAGAGTTCCGAAATGAAGTAGAAAAACAAACTGGTAAATATATTAAATGCCTTCGATCGATCATCGAGGCGGCGAATATATGAGTGGTGAGTTCATGGATTATATGAAGGAGAATGGGATTCTCGCTCAATATACTCCTCCGAGTACACCACAACACAATGGTGTATCTGAAATGAGAAATCGGACTTTTTGGATATGGTCTGATCGATGTTGAGTTTCACAGATTTGCCCTATTACTTATGGGTTACTCTCTCTTAACAACCGCACATCTTTTGAATAAGATTCCTTCAAAGGATGTTCCTACGACACCGTATCAGATATGGTTCGGTAGGAGACCAAATCTTAATTATATTAAGGTTTGGGGTTGTCCTGCCTATGTCAGGGTAACTCAGCAAGATAAGCTTTCGCCTCGAGGGAAAAAGTTTAGGTTTGTTGGATATCCTTCGAATACGAGGGGATATCTGTTCTATGATACCGAGCATCGAAATGTGTTCGTAGCTCGCTTCGTAAAATTTCTAGAAGTAGAATTTTTGTCAGAAGGTGGTAATCATAGACAGGTTGAGCTTGATGAAGTCCAACCTGAAAACAACGAACCAACGGAGGAACCTGAAGTTCAAGTAGATGAAGAACCTTCAACACACACACTCCGTAGGTCGGAAAGGGTATCTAGACCTCCTGAACGCTTGTATTTGATACAAGAAAAGAGTCTGGATGTTCTCTTAGTTGAAGAGACAGATCCTTTCACCTATAGAGAATCGATGTTGGACATCGACTCCGTGAAATGGCAAAGTGCCATGAAATCCGAGATAGACTCAATGCATGAAAATCAAGTTTGGGACTTGATTCCGCTTCCCGAAGGAATTGTTCCTATCGGTTGTAAATGGGTTTACAAAAGGAAGCGCGGGCCTGACGGTAAGGTTGAAACTTACAAGGCCCGACTGGTAGTAAAAGGTTACACGCAGCGACCTGGCGTCGACTACGATGAAACTTTTTCACCGGTAGCAATGCTTAAGTCTATCCGGATTTTGCTTTCTATAGCTGCGTATCATGACTACGAGATTTGGCAAATGGATGTCAAAACGGCTTTTCTAAATGGATTTATTGATGAAGAAATCTATATGGAACAGCCGGAAGGTTTCGCATCCAGGGAAACCTCGGGTATGGTATGTAAGCTTAAGAAGTCCATTTATGGACTTAAACAAGCTTCACGAAGTTAGAATCTTCGATTCGATGAGATTATTAGATCGTCTAGTTTTCTCAAGAATTCGGAAGAATCATGTGTGTATCAGAAGGCCAGTGGGAGCATGGTCGTATTTTTAGTCCTATAAGTTGATGACATCCTAATCATTGGGAATGATTTAGGTATGTTGCAAAGTGTGAAAGCGTACCTCTGTAAGAATTTCTCCATGAAGGACCTGGGAGAAGCTTCCTATGTTTTAGGGATAAAACTCTATAGAGATAGACAAAGGAGGCTGATTGGGTTATCCCAATCAACGTACATAGATAAAATCTTGGAACGGTATAGCTTTGGTAACTGTAAGACAGCAAACATACCGTTCAGACATGGGATTCATCTTTCTAAGAAGATGTGTCCACAAACAGAAGATGAGAAGGTTAGAATGTCTAACCAACCTTATGCTTCGTGTTTGGGTAGCATAATGTATGCCATGTTATGTAAGAGGCCTGATATCAGTTTCGCTGTTAGCGTAACTAGTCGATATCAGTCCAATCCAGGAAATGACCATTGGATGGCCATCAAACATATCTTAAAGTATCTTAAAGGTACTAAGGATAAGTTGATAATATATGGAGGAAACGAACTGCAGGTTAATGGGTATACAGACTCCGATTTCCAATCGGATCCCGATGATAGAAAGTCTACATCTGGATTTGTCTTTACCCTTAACGGAGGTGCATTTTGTTGGAAGAGTTCCAAACAGGGATCGACAGCTGATTCCACCACTAAGGCGGAATATATTACAGCTTCTGAAGCTGCAAAAGAGGCTGTGTGGATAAAGAACTTTATCACAGAATTGGGAGTTGTCCCAAGTATCGAGAATGCGATTCCGTTATACTGTGATAATACTGGAGCCATTGCGCAAGCAAAGGAACCGAGGGTGCATCAGAAGTCGAAGCATGTGGAACGCAAGTAGCACATCATTCGAGAGATCGTGTCGCCAGGGGATATTGTCGTGTGTAAGGTACCGAGTGAAGATAATGTAGCAGACCCGCTGACGAAGGCCATACCTCCGAAGCTGTTTGATAAACACGTGGATTCGATGGGTATTAGATACAATCGATATTGGCACTAGAGCAAGTGGGAGATTTTGTTGGGGTTGGTGATCAGAGCGCCAATTCCCGGTTGTATTTCTGTTAAATACTTCTGTAAAACATTATTGTTATGAATAATATATGCAGTTTCTATAATATAATCTATCTTTCTATATGGTAAAGACGTAATGACCCTAGAATGATTAGTCATGATACAGTTGCAAAAGCTTCGCAATGGACATTGAGTTGTATCATGACGTTGTCATTCTCAGACTGTTTCTGGTCAAGGTTTATACTACTTGGTCAGTATAGTAAACCCGTTGAGACCGATACATGTCGTATACTGGAATATATGATTCTAATGGTTTCTCAATGAACCATAAGTCTTGGAGACTAGTATAGACGTGTAGGTGTTTATAGCGGATAAACACTGAACGACTCACCGAAGATTCTTAATGGATGGTACACCAGCGTCAATAAGAATCTTCTTGGGTTGAGTAGCACTTGTGATTCTTAGACTTGAGATGCCATTGTGGGCACATGAGACATCTTCTACACTTAGACGACAGTCACGTCACCGATCTATTTAGATCAGACCTTCGCCTGTTCGTTGGGTGTAGACAGATCCTCAGGGTGTCCTATGTGTATCAAGATAGGATCCGTCAATTCTGTGTATCAGAGCATATGTAGTCCATACGATTAGCAATCAGATAAAACCATGGGCCCATGGTAAAGTTTAGAAGCTAGTTCTAAACATTCTTTTAGAGATTGCTAATAGAATAGTCGATTGGATAATCCCGATAGAGATTTGACGTTTAAATCTATATCTCTGGGATTTATCCGGATACCTGTGACAGAGGAATTATACATTTTCCATGACCTCGACCTGTATGGTTCAGCGAGATTATCCGTGATCGTCATAATCTACGGGTGGATAGATTATGGACACGAAATTTGATTTCGTGACGGATATACCTGAATCTAGAGAGTCTCAATAATGAAACATACTCGTAGAGCACTAGAGCAACATTAATAAATAATATTGATTATTTATAAAGTCGTTTAAAGGTTAAACGCAAGATACGTGCTAAAAGGACTAGATAGTCATTTACCTAATTATTGTGGATTTACATTTAATACTTGATTAATTTAAATACACATTAATTAATAGTCAAAATGAGTTATTTGACTTATATCCTAAATAAATATATGTTTTTAATATTTAATGTAAATATTATATATATATTTAATATATTTGTATTTGATTAATTAATTGATTATTTAATTGTTAAATGATTAAATTAATTAAAATATAAATATCTTACATTAGGATATTTAAAGTAAATGATGTTAGTTGCTTTTGTTGACTTAAATAAATATCTAATAAAGTTGTATTAAGATATTTATGCAAGTGATTACATAAGCTTGAAATGAAATTGAAATTAATTGACTTGTATTTGGCTTGGTCATTTTCGGCCAAAGGCAAAATGGAACAAGTATATATTGATTTTCATTTCACTTTCATATTAACCTAATACACTTTAAACAAAAAGAAACTCCATTGAAGAGACTTAAAGGAAGCTTGAGAAAGAAAGAAAGATCAAAGAAAAGCTTGATTTTAGTAAGTTTTTTCCAACTTGCTATTAGTAAGGAAATTGTTCCTTAGGATCTAGGCTTTAATATATGATATCCTTAGGTTATTTCTTTCTTTATTCCTTGTGGTTTTTTTTGATGAAGTTTTGATGGAGGTGTAAAGCATGTGTGATGAAGGAAGTGTATGACTATTGTAGTAATAAGCTTTCTTTTAAGGTTTTGGAAACCATGTTGCTAATCTAGAGTTATTGACCCACTCTTAAATGACCTAGATTTGATCTTGAGTTGTTTCATTGTGTTGAGACTTGGATTGGATGGAAGAATGATGATTGAAGTAATTGATTTAATGTATTTGGTCTAATTTGTCCAATTTGATGAAATTGAAAAATTAGGGTTCATGACTAATTCCAAATTTGGGGCTTTTCATATATGTTGTGTATTTGTGTGTGTATATGATGCATATAAAGTTTCATGTTCATTGGATTACATCTTGATGTGTTTTGAAGCATGAAATGACAAAGTGCACCAAATGGCACTAATGTGGTGCTCTCGGGCCTTGTGAGTAAATTTGGGGATTTTGGTTGTTTTGTTGTTTTGATGTTTTGAATATGCTAAGTTCATCTTAGAAATGATTTAGAATCATTCAAAATTGATTAGATCAATTTCGGACTAAAATGGACAAAATACCAAAGTAAGGGTAATTTGGTAAATTCACTTAAATATGATTTATTGAATTTTATTTCATAATTTGATTATTGGAATATTAAATAAATATGTTTATTTAATTAATCCGAGAAAAATTTTTGAAATCTGAAAATCAGATTTTCACCGCTTCCGCTGCGTTACCGGTTTCACCCCCTAAAAACCCCTACAGCTCAAAGTTCACCCATTGGTGTTGGAAAATAAAGAGAATTAGCTTGTCCCAGATGGGAAAGCTAATAAAAGAAAAGTGTGTTTATATATGATTGCTCATATGTATATGGGTAAGTGTTATAAGGATATAGGCTCTCTCTACGTGCGCGCGCATGAGGTGCAAATCAAAATCCGACTAGGCCTGACCCATGTGCACCCGCGCATCCTGGGTACACGAATGCCGGACCAAATTGTGCGGGCCCGGCCAAGCCAATTTTTGCAAGTCTCTTTATTTTCCAAGTCTTTTGAAGTTCCATAACAGTTAATTTAATTCTATTAATTAACTTGGTGGTTACTTCAAATGAAAGGTCTCCCACTAATGTGATTTAATTGGCATGTTAATTTCCTTTTTAAGAGGGCATTGTTTTTCGTTTTTGACAGACGTACAAGAAAAATTCAGAAGCTTTCGTTTTAAGGATTTCCCTTGTTTTTCCTTTGTTTTGTCTGGAAGAGTTCAAACACTGTGTAGTTCGTTGATAACAAGTTTGGTGGTGCCCATACTTGTTTGTTTCCGTTGCATCCTGGGAAATAAACGTCTCACGTTCTACTGCACCGTTCGGTAGGGGACGAATTTGTTTTAAGGAGATTGTTGTCTCATCAACAAGCCTCGGAATAATGAAGCATTGGTCCGGTTCTGTTCTGACTCAATTACTAAGTTCAGAGGCATGGTCACCGGTATGAATACCGATTTAGGTTATGCCAGTTCCAGTAAGGGAACTAGTCGTTGGGCTCACCGGTATGTTTTTGGCTGATTTTTATTTTAGGGATAAATCGGTAAATTTATTATTCGAACAATCTTCTCTCATCTGTGAATTTATTTAGTTTCGGGGACCAAATACAAACTTAGAAAAAGAGGAGAAAATACACAAACAAAACAGATGATTTAACGTGGTTCGTTGGAATGGATCCAGTCTACGTCAACGGGCACAAAGAAAAAAGAATGTTTTATAACGTGGTTTGGATCGACCTCTCCGTCACAAGTGCTCTGATTTGACCGACCTTCACTTGTTCTACCTTACACAAACTATTTCGCTCTCTTTCTTACAAGTAAGTGCCTGAGTAAAATTTGCTAACCATTTGCAATAAACTCACAAGCCCTTTATATATTAGGGCAAATTACACTATTACACCATCTCCGTGACGTCAGCCACGTGAATCCGCTATTAATACTAAGGCTCTCTGCCCCACCTGCTCTGTAAACAATGGCCCTATCGCCTGACACGGCTACTCTCTGCCACTTATATCTCACTAAATCATGTTATTTTTAGCGACTTTCACACATTATCTTGTGTCCAAAAATCAACTAGAAACCCACTCTCGTCACATCAGACAATTTAGAGAATGCCAATTTCATACCAGATTCCAGTTGCCTGACTCGGATCACGTCAGCAACACCCCGACCAGCTCTTCCAAGTCGGAAACCAGGAGCAACATTCGTGTCGATAAACCGAGACCTGATTGTCGGCACTCTTTCAGAAGGGGGCTAGGCACAAAGACTCCAAATTTATCTGACCGAGTGGGAACATGAATTATCCAAGCAGTTGGAGATAGCCAAAAATAAGATTGACATGATTAACACAGAGGTCCACGGTTCCAAATAATTCGACGCCAAAGCCTAGTCTGAGGCAACCTCGCTCCGCAGGGCCTCGGGATTCATGAAAAATGAGAGGGACGATCCAAAGGCCGAGGCTGCACGTTTGAGCTACGGAAATGGAAGTTTGCCTCCTCGGTAAAACAACTACAGGAAAAATCAAATCAACTTGACAACTCTTATGAGGACTTGAGGAAGATGGAAACTGAGGAGTTCCTTTTGCTGGAGTCCGCTAATGACGAAGCGAAAATCGAAGAGCTGGAGAGTTGTGTTGGGATCTTCAAGATACTCCAGCCCGAAGCAAACTTGGACCTGGTTCGCAACGTGGTGAAAATATTCAAAGATGAAATCTCTTTGGAAGAAGTCTATCCTGGCCTATACGAAAACTCTGGGGATGGCCAAGATCCCTAGATCGACCAAGGTCTGATCCTATCCTTTTTGTGCTACCCGAAGATATACCTGACCTCTTCTCTACCTTTGTAGACCCTAAAATACCGGCCATTACCTCCGAGCCCATCTTCGAGCCCGACCTATCTACTGACGGACCCGCTAAACCACTCACTGGACCTGACCAGCCCTTCACGGAGCCCGATCAACTCATTTCGGAACCCGAGTTACCTGTTGCTGCCCATAAACCTGAGGATCCTGTTGTTGCAACCGAGCTCGAGGCTCCTTCTATTTAGTTCTTTAATTTCTGCTCTATCATGCTTTTGTTGGGGTGACCCCGAGCGGTCCCTTCGTAACAAACATCTTAGGAATTCAAAAATGCATTTGTACATGCCTTTTTCTCTGTATTTCTCCAATTATCGCATGTCGGACTAGATCCCGAGGGCTGTCTCCTTTTCTTCAACACTTAGCAAAATTTTACTTGCCCCCGTATGCTCGTTCTCCATAACTTGACCAAGCCAACAAGCACAGTAGGGCTTCAGTGGGACACAACATGTCCCGAGCCAAAATTAACACCTGGCCCTAAGGGAACGTTCCATTCTTGTGCCAGCAACACTTGGCCATATGGGAAAACCTCTAAACCCATGCCAATAAACATCACATAGGCCTTTGTGGAAAGTCACCCGACCCCGAGTCACAATAAACACTTGGCCACAAGGGAACGTTCCCTTCTTGTGCCATTCAATATTTGGTCATGGGGGAGAAAATCCGACCTCATGCCAACAAGTATCACATTGGCCTAGATGAGACGTCACACGACTCAAGCAACAATAAACACTTGACCACAAATGAATATTCCCTCCTTGTGCCACTCAACATTTGGCCATGGGAGAAAAGCTCCGACCCAATACCAAAAAACATCAATAGGCCTCTGTAATATCCCAAATTTTTAGCAAGGGTATTATTATCTTTTTCCCAAAAAATTCTTTGGTCAAAGTTTGAATTTTTGACTTTTGGGTTTTGAATGATAAATTCTCTCAAGTTTTCTTCAATTTCTTCTTGACCCAAAATCCAGGGATTTGATTGATATTTTCCACCCATTTTTATAAACGTTTTCTTCTTCATCTCTCTCCCAAAAAACATGAGATGCCATTTTCATTTCTTCACATGTGAGAGAAAGAGAGAGACTCAATCCAGTCGGTGAAGGTTTTCATTCCATTGGTGATAGGGGAAATGAAGAGCAGGTCGTGGGGAGCATTTTGGTGGTGGTGGCGGCGCCGATGGTGGTCATTTTTCGGTGAGATCGTGGCTTGAAGGTTTCGATGGTTTTTTAATGATTCACGGTAAACCAGAGCTCCGTTGGGTGAGTGACCACCACCATTGGACTCAGCTCGTCAGTGCATATCTACTTGTTGTGGCGGCACGTGGAAGCCACGTACCGACGTCTCTTGACAGAAATTTGGCAGTCGATATTCCCGATGCTTTGGTTCGACTTTTATACGGTAATGGATCCGAACTCTAATTTCCGTGTATTTGTCATATTTTTATTACGCGTTTTATTTATTGGTTTTGTATTATTTATTTTGAGCTTTGAATTGTTAATTTTGGATTATGGCGTTAGATTTGAAGTGTTGTTTGGTGGTTGTTTTGGGTTCCGGATGGGCATTTGTGGTATTGAATTGTAAATGGAAAACTCGTTTTTTAAATGGAACCATGCTGATTTTCCATTAAAAAGCCTGTGTTGTCACGCAGATTCCATCTGCAGACAACCTGGTTGATCCGTTTACAAATACCTTATCGGCTAAATTTTTGAAGGTCACCTAAAGGGTTTAGAATTACATGACATGTCCCATTTGCTCTAGTCCAAGTGGGAGATTGTTGGGATAAATTTCCTAGAGCTTCATGTATTGTAAAATGAATTGATTATTGTAATAATAATAAATGTATTATTCATTTATCAAAGTTGTTTGATTTGTATCGCATATTGTCCAATTGTCTTATTTACCTTGATTACTCTTGTATTTTTAAACTTAGTATATGTTTGTTGTAGAAGAGGATTTAAGTCTGAAGTTAGTAATCTAAATAGTCCATAGAGAGCAAACAAAGATGGTATTTTATTTATGGTTTATATATAGTTGATGTTCATTCTATACTTGTATGACGACCTTGATCTGAGATCGTTGATGTAGTGACATGGGAATAGAGGCACCTTGTATGATGAGATCATATAAGACTAGACTCAGATAAATATGAATTTCTTTTAATATCAGTTAATCGAAGAAATTCATTTTATCTACTAGATGGTCTGAGTGTATTAAGAACTTCTGCATGACAGGCTATGTCCTTTGATTTACTATAGTGAGGTTGGTGTAGCATTCCCAGCCAATAACAACGTGTTTTGGGGGTATGGTTTGGTGTGTATCTGGGAACATTTTACACAGATAGGGAATTCACTCATTCTTACGAGAAGTAGAATAATATCTCTTTTAAGAATTGATTTGGGACTTGAACAATTTGAGCGCTCAAGTTTTATATTCATAATTTTCATGAATTAATTGTTCATTATAAAATCAATGGTACTTAAGAGATAAAATATTTAGAGGGTTTTAACGAACTTATGACCCGACTCTATTTATGAGATATTCGTAAAAGGCTATATCTATATGTAATGACTATATCGATGGACACTGAAGTTGTTCGGCTTTTATTTTCCATCTACGGTAACAGGAGTTTAACTTCGAATTTTTAGTGGAATAACGCAGAGTTAATAATTCGTAATATTTAATTAAAGAGTTTAATTAATATTTCAGGATTATTAGAGCTCGCAACCGTAGGTCCATTTGGTCCTCGTACTAGCTCGATTAACTGTAGCAAACCTAATATAATTAGATTGTCTAATAATATGCTCACAATATATTTTATATTATTAATGAGATTAATAATATTTTTGTGAAAATGAAAACTATTTTAAATTAGTTTAACTTAATATTTTCTAGAATTCTTTGATTATGAGATAATCATGTTAGTAATAATTATGAGATAATTGCTAATACATAATTGAAGGAAATTAAACAATTATTAAGATAATGATTTTTATTTACATTGGAGATAAATCCATATGGCTTACCATGCTCTCCATCTTATTGTGTCTATTAGATGACATGTTGGGGTCGTATTTATTGGATTCCTTGACTAGGGCATCTAATCATTTTTCCTGTTGTTATTCCTCTCATTAGCTTGTGGGCTCAGGTTTGGGGAACTCGGAGTCTCTACGTGCTTATGGTACCTCACTTCTATTAGAAACCTCTACGATTATTCCTTATTTCTTGATTCTTCTGCCTTATAATTGTTCTTAACCATTCGGGGAGCTCGCTATCTATGGGAAGTGCTCAAGAATTAATAGATCGACTGAAGAATTTCTGAGAAGGAATGAATCTTACTTGTAAGGGGAGGACTTTACTTAGTAATGAGTGGTAAATAGATCACTATTTCCCACTCCTCTAACTTAATATTTCGCTTAGTTTCTTGAGTTTTGTGAATATTTTGATGTATTTTGTTCTATTTTGTAGATAAATAAAGTTTCAGGACTCTCTGGAATCAAATCAGGGCCAAAATAGTGAAAACGGACAAAAAAGGGCAAAATTATCTTTTGGGCGTCGCGACCGCTAATGGTGCGCCAGATTCTGCCACGTGTCACCATCATACGCTGTCGAAAATCATCATCATTTGCTAAAATGCGCCTGCCATATGTCAACACCACAATGAATCTTGCTAACATGCGCCTTGCCACATGTCACCATCACATGCTGCCGATAATCGACATTGCCACATCATTGCCACGTCAGAAAAATAATTCTGTTAATCATTCAACCCTGCCATGTGTCACCATCTCCGTAGAATTCAGGCAACATGTCATCAATCTACGGCGCATTGTGACGCGCAAAGGTTGGCGCGTCGCGACGCGCAGGGCTTATTGAAGCCCAATAATTCAGGCCGAATTTTCATTTTCAATTCATACTTTCTTCTAAGGTATTCTTAAGAATACTCTGAAGATTGTATCTTGTTTGTTTATTTACATCTTTTAGTAATTAATTTTCACATTTTCACTTTCTTTTCTTTACTTTTCAGTCTTTACTTTCTGCAATTTACTTTTATGCAACAATACTTTCCTTTCTTTACTTTTCAATCTTACTTTTCAGTAATGAGGAAGTAACTCCCCCTTGCTGGGGTTAAAGGTTAAGCTTTTATTACTAATATTTTGACTAATCTCTCTTAATTATAATATATAAACTATTTAAAATCTGACTTAATGAGGATAATGCCTTATTGGTCGGTTGGAGTTAATTATGAAATTGGTTTTAACCTGACTAAGCTGGATACCGCCTGTATGGTCGGTTGGTAATTAATTATAAATTTGACTTAATCAGGTTACCGCCTATATGACTGGTTGGTAATATCATGCAAAGTTAATATATTATAATAAAGGAGATATCTAAATAGAAGTAATAAAAGTGGATCCTCTAACCCCCATCATTTTCTTTTATTGTACTTTTACATTTTAATTTCAAGAATTTACTTTTCAGCTTTTACTTTTCAGCATTTACTTTTCCGCTTTTACTTTTCAGCATTTATTTTATGTCTTTTATTTTATTTAAGCTTTTACTAGCTGTAAATATATGTCGTAGCTAAACCTGTTATCTGGGATTGTGGTGAATTCCAATATCATCGGTTTATGATGGGTTATTTTATAGTTTGGGTAATATAAAGGTTTACTTATTAAGTCTTAAGATTAATGATTCATGTTAACTGGCTATTAATAAGATTGATCTGGTAAACTTAAAATAAACTTGACAAAGGAATTTTAGGTTTCAGCCTTAGACTTAATAGCCCATGATCTTCCTTGAGGATAAATAATCCTTTAATAGATTTCCTTACAGGATAGACATATACTTGTCGGGTGGATGGTAGCCATAATTGGAACTTAATCTTAATGAATTTAGGTAACTTAGTTGACATAGACATATGATTTAATTGGGTTACGCTGGGTATTTGCAGTAGACCATCGACAGAGGCTTTTGCATAATTTTGTGATCAAGGTTAGTAAACCAATATATTACATAAACATGAAATAACCATTTCATCTTTAAAAGATATTGGAAGAATTCACAACCCTGGATAGTTTCTTAGTATTGAATTTCACTTAATTTACTTTCGTGCCATTTTATTTACTTGTTTTAATTTAAAGTCACCATTCCGATCAAACAATCAATCCATTAGATACTTGTAAAAATTTGGCTTCATAAATTAATAGCTTAGGTATTAAGTCCTCGTGGGATCGATACTTTTTATTCTACTTGAAAGATACGTGTGCTTGCATTATACGCGTGTGATTGCACCGGAAAAGTTTTTGGCGCCGTTGCCAGAGACTTATTTATCTTTCAATATTAATTTTGAGGTTAGATACCTATACATGTATCTAATTTCTTTTTACTTATTATTTATGTTTTCTTGTGTTTCAGGTTCTCATACATTATTTGAGATGAACCAAGAAGCTTTGAAATCCGACTGCTTGACCCAAAGATTGAAAGAAATATCAAACATTTGAGAAAGGAAAGGCGAGAACGCCAAGAAACAATCATCAACATGGAATCTGAACCTTTGGAAGTTGCACCACTAATTCCCATTCGAGACATAAATATTCTGGTGGTTGACGCTTCATTTCTTGTATTGTACTTCCACCCTTGCTAGCAAATGCGTGTGACATGAAAACATGCATTCATATGATCAGCAGTGAGTGCAGTTTGGGGGGAAATGAAACTGCAGATCCTAATGCCCATATCAGCAACTTCTTGGAAGTTTAAGGCACTTTTAATTACAACCGAACAGCTGAAAAAGCAATGAGACTGCATGTTTTTCCATACTCCTTGAAAGACAGAGCTAAAGCTTGGCTACATTCACTACCAGCAAGTTCCATAATAACTTGGAACACTCTAGCCACAAAATTCCTTGTAAAGTACTTTCCATCAGCCAGAACTGCAAAACTGAGGAATGACATCACATATTTTGTGCAAAATGATTCAGAATCTCTCTGCGAAGCTTGGGAAAGGTACAAGGATTTGCTCAAAAAATATCCTCACCATGAAATTGCAAAGTGGCTATAAGTCCAAACATTCTATAATGGACTTTCTGGAATAATGAGAACCACAATTGATGCTGCTGCTGGATGAGCTTGATGATGGCAAAAGGAGAAGATTAAGCCTGAGACTTAATTGAAGAAATGGCTAACAACAATTCATTATGGCCAACATAAAGGAGCATGATCTAAAGAATCGCATGATTTATGAAGTTGGAGCCAACACAGCAGTAAATGCTAAGCTGGATCTGATTTGTAAAAATCTGGAAACTCTTAACATGAAGGTTAATGCTGGATCCACAAGTTCACCATATGGAGGAGCACCATAATCGGAGACAAACCAACAAAATGAGACGGTGAATTGTGTCAACAATTTCAACAGAAAATGGAACAATCCATATTCCAACACCTACAACCCAGGATGGAGGAATCATCCCAATTTCACATTGGAGTAATAATTAGGACAAAAGAACAATCCACCATCTGGATTCCAACAACAAAATAAAGGTCAGGAGTATGAGAAAGAACCAGAAATTAAAGAATGGTTTGCAGAGATGTTCAAAAAGTAAGAAGTAAAATACGATGTTTTAGCAGCTATGGTTCAAAATCAAGTAGCACTAAATCAAAGCCATTCAGCTTCTATTAAAGCATCTGAGAATCAAATGGGACATTTGGCAAATGTTCAGAGTTACAGACCGTCAGGTAACCTTCCTAGCAACACAGAACCAAATCCAAGGAACCGAGGGAATGAGCAATGTCAAGCCATTACCTTGAAAAGTGGCACTGAAATCAATAAAGATGTTGGAATCAAGGCAACCATTGAAAAAGTTCCAAAAGAACCAGTTCCAAAGATGGAGGAAAAATAAGCAAAGGAAAAATATCAAGAAAGAATCACTCTACCTCCATCTTTTCCACAGCGTCTCCAGAAAAATAAACTAGACAATCGGTTTGCTCGATTCTTGGAGGTCTTCAAAAAGCTGCATATCAACAACCCATTTACAGAAGCTTTGGAAGAAATGCCCAGTTATGTCAAATTCATGAAAGACATTCTTTCACGAAAGTGGCGATTGGGAGATTACGAGACAATAGCATTGACAGAAGAATGCAGCGCCATCATTCAGAGGAAACTTCCCCCGAAGTTGAAAGATCCTGACAGTTTCACTGTTTCATGCACCATTGGAGAACATTACATCGGTAAGGCTTTATGTGATTTAGGTGCAAGTGTTAATTTGATGCCTTTTTCGATTTACAGGAAACTGCAAATTGGAGAAGCAATGCCCACCTCAGTCTCTTTCCAACTTGCTGATAGAGTGCTCGTATTTCCGAGAGGAGTAGTTGAAGATGTGCTGGTCAAAGTCGAAAAACTCATTCTCCCAGCAGATTTCATTATCATTGACATGGAAGAAGACAAAGATGTACCTATCATCATTGGGAGACTATTCTTGGCTACAGGTCGAACTGTTATTGATGTACAAAAAGGAGAACTAACCATGAAAGTTCAGGACCAAGAAGTTACCTTCAATGTTTTCAAAGCCTTGAATTTCCTGAGTGATGAAAAAGAGGAGGAATGTTTCAGAATTGATGTTGTTGATGGTATCATCCAGGATACTGATACAATTCCCACAGATAAACTTGAAGCTTGCATCACCAACATGACTGACATCGAGTTAGATGATGAAATTTTGGAATGTATCAACTATCTTGACAAGCCCTTTCGCTTCAAATCGACACCACAAGTGGAAAGTCTGGAACTACCAAAGAAAGAGCGGATCAAGCCTTCGATTGAAGAACCACCGCAGCTGGAGCTAAAGCTACTTCCGAGCCATCTCATGTATGCATTCTTAGGAAACTTTCCTGAATTACCTGTGATTATTTCTTCTTCACTAATATTGGAGCAGGAAGAAAAGTTGTTGAGAGTGTTACGAGAACACAAGAAAGCCATTGGCTGGACTATAGCAGACATTCGAGGCATTAGTCCATCATTTTGCATGCACAAAATTTTGATGAACGACAAGTACAAACCCACAGTGGAGCATCAACGGAGACTAAATCCAATCATGAAGGAGGTCATGAAGAAAGAAATTATTAAATGGTTGGATGCCGGCATCATTTATCCCATCTCTGACAGCACTTGGGTGAGTCCTGTGCAATGTGTGACAAAGAAATGAGGAATTACTATAGTCACAAATGAAAAGAATGAGCTGATTCCAACAAGAACAGTGACTGGATGAAGAGTATGCATAGACTATAGGAAGCTGAACAAAGAAACAAGGAAAGATCATTTTCCGCTACCATTCATTGATCAGATCCTAGAAAGATTGGCGGGACATGAGTTCTATTATTTTCTAGACTGATACAGGGGGACAACCAGATAGCCATCGCCCCAGAAGATCATGAGAAAACCACTTTTACATGTCCGTATGGTACTTTTGCTTTCGACATAATGCCATTTGGATTATGTAATGCTCCTGCTACATTTCAACGTTGCATGATGGCCATCTTCTCAGACATGCTGGAACAAAGTATGAAGGTTTTCATGGATGACTTCTTTGTGTTTGGAGATTCTTTCGACCACTGCTTGTAAAATATGGAATAAGTATTACAAAGGTGCGAAGATACCAACCTGGTACTCAACTGGGAGAAATGCCACTCCATGGTGCAGGAAGGCATAATTCTTGGACATCGAATCTCACAAAAGGGAATCGAGGTAGACAAAGTAAAGATCAAAACAATTGAAAAACTACCTCCACCAACATCTGTCAAAGGGATTCAGAGTTTTCTCGGACATGCTAGCTTTTACAGGAGATTTATCAAAGACCTCTCAAAGATTACTAAACCTTTATGTAATCTTCTGGAGAAAGATGTGTCTTTCAACTTCATCAAAGAATGCCACGAAGCTTTTGAGATCTTGAAACAGAAGCTAGTTTCTACTCCCATCATAGTAGCACCGGATTGGACTCTTCCATTTGAAGTGATGTGCGATGCTAGTGATTTTAATGTAGGTGTAGTTTTGGGACAACGCAAAGCCAAAATTTTCCATACCATTTACTACTCCAGCAGAACTATGAATGAAGCTCAACTTAACTACACAACCACTGAAAAGGAGTTGCTTGCAGTTGTGTTCGCTTTTGATAAATTCTACTCCTATCTGCTGGGTCCCAAAGTGGTGGTCTACACAGATCATTCAGCAATCAAATACTTGATCACAAAGAAAGATGCCAAACCCAGATTGATCCGTTGGATACTTCTACTGCAAGAATTTGACGTGGAGATCCGAGACAAGAAAGGGACAGATAACCAAGTGGAAGATCACTTATTGAGGATCGAGAATGGAGAAACAGCTGGCAAAGAACTGACAATCAAAGAAACTTTTCCAGATGAACAACTGTTTGCCATGAAACAACAAGATGTCTCTAGGTATGCTGACTATGTCAACTACATAGTATCGGGAAAATGGCCGTTGGAATGGACAACTCAGTAACGGAAGAAATTCTTCAAAGAAGTCAAGCATTATGTCTGGGATGAGTCGTACATGTTCAAACGCTGTGCTGATCAATAACTGAGACGGTGTGTTCCACAAGAGAAGGTTAACAGTGTCTTGTAGCATTGTCATTTGTCACCTTATGGCGGACACTTCAGCGGAAATAAAACTGCAGCCAAAGTCCTACAATCAGGTTTGTTTTTGCCCACTCTTTTTAAAGATGCTTATCTATTTGCTCTTCAATGTGACAGGTGCCAGAGAACGGGAAATATTTCAAGGAGAAATGAATGACCTTTGCAAAATATTTTGGAAGTGGAGATATTTGATGTATGGGGTATTGATTTTATGGGACCCGTTGTTCCATCATTCGGAAACCTGCACATACTAGTTGCAGTAGACTACGTATCCAAATTGGTTGAAGCAATAACACTGCCATCCAATGATTCAAAAGTGGTGATAAAATTCCTTAAAAATAATATTTTCACTCGCTTCAAAACACCTCGGGCTATTATCAGTGATGAAGGCACATATTTTTGCAACAAATACTTCGATGCACTCTTATCCAAATACGGAGTTACTCATAAGGTTGCCACTGCTTACCATCCACATTCAAATGGACAGGTTGAAGTTTCAAAAGAATTTTGGAGAGAACCGTTGGATCAACAAGGAGGGACTGGTCTACAAAACTGGATGACGCATTATGAGCCTACCGAGCAACTTACAAGACACCCATTGGTATGTCCCCATATCAAATGGTGTTTGGGAAAGCGTGCCACCTGCCAGTTGAGCTTGAACACAAAGCGTATTGGGCACTAAATAAATTGAATCTTGATCCACAAGTAACATGAGAGAAAAGACTCCACCAACTCAATGAATTGGAGGAATTTCACTCACAAGCTTATGAGAATGCCAGATTATACAAAGAAAAGACCAAGAAATAGCATGATCGAAAAATAGTGCGCAGACAACTGGAACCAAGGCAGCAAATGTTGTTATATAATTCAAGGTTGAAAATTTTCCCAGGAAAGTTGAAATCAAGGTGGTCAGGTCCATTTGTGATCACTCAGGTTTTACCTTATGGAGCTGTTGAGTTACTTGATCTCAACACCAATGAAACATTCAAAGCTAATAGTCGTGTCAAGCACTACTTGGGAGAATCATTCGAGCGAAAAAAAGAAAGTGTCACACTTTCAGATCCAGCCTAACATTCAGGCAGTTATGTCTTGCTGATGATTTTAAACTTAGCGCTAGTTGGGAGGTATCCCATGCAATTGTGTATATATTGAGATTTGGTGAGTTTTTATTTTTGTGTGTTTAATTTGTGTAGGTAAAGTCATATTTCAGTATGGAATAAGCTCTCGCAAATCTTCACAAGCAATTTCCTTCTCTCCCTCAAAACTCTCTGATGAAAGTCTACAAAGCTCACTTGGAACGAATGAGACTACTGATGATCAAAGGTATTCCTAATGACATTCGTTGGATTATTGAAGCACGAGTCCGATTGGCAGGTGAGTCCATTGACTCTTTTATTTCATATCTGTCTGGTTTAGGAAGAAGCACCTATGCTAAAAAGAGAAGAGCTAAAAGAATGGGTGTTTGCTATAAATGTGCTCGTATGACATGTAATACTTGTTGTCGTTCTTTAGGAAGGGTGTCAAATAACCGTGAAGATAAAATTAAATTCATTAGGGATGGCTTGAGTAAGGAGTCTTTGGATGCCATATCTAAGACTCTTTAGACGTATTCCAGTGGATATGTGCATCATGCAATTCACATATTATACACAATTTCGTAAAGAAAGACAACAATTCAGTCTCGGGAATCTGACTTTAAAAGACCATGTTTGTCAATTTATAAGAAAATTGGATGAGAAGCTTCTCACTGACGCATAGACGTCATTCAAGCCGTTACTTCTTGTGAATATTATTCTCTTTGTATTTATCCAATAATTGTGATTTGTTTTTTTATTTTCTTTTATTTTCTCCGATAGGATCCAGACTTTTTGACCTTTCACGATAAATTTTACTATTTAACTAATAATTGTCATTTGGCAGGTACTAGTGCTATTATTACTCACCCTTTTTCAGGTACTATAAATTCAACTCATTATTGCACTTTTGAAGGCATCCAAATTTGAGAAAGAAATACATAAATAAAAATAATGGAAGCCACTTCAAGAAGACGAGTTGTAAATATTTACGTGTTTTACGGTACTAGTGTTGGTTCTAAGTCAGAGTATGTTGAGGCAGCACAAGAATTGGGTAGAGTCATAGTTGAAAGGAATATGCACTTAATATATGGCGGTGGCAATCTTAGACTAATGTGATCATTTCAAGGGTTTACAAGAAGGAGGCAGTCAAGTCTTGGGAATCATTCCAAAACCCTTGGCGGAGGTGAATCTTATAAGATCATCAAACAGAGAGAAACTTATCGTACCAGGTATGTCTGAACGATTGGTGTAAATGATTAACCGTGCTGATGCTTTTATTGCTTTGCCAGGTGGCTTAGGCATGATGGAGGAAATTTTTACAGTACTATCTTGGGCGAACTTGAACATACACCAGAAATCGATTAGACTCTTTAATATTGATGGATTTTATGATTTTCTTTGTGTGTTTCTTGATGATACCCGGAGAAATGGGTTCGTGTCAAAACCTGTAAAGGAACTGCTCTTCACTGCCAGAACTGCCCATGATTTATTTGATCAAATCTTATCTTTTGAACCACAAATTGGCCCTATCATTTCCAAGATTAACTGGTCTGATAATGATCGTGATAAGAAGCGTCAGATAAATCTGGATCTTAACCTTTAATTTTCATTTTAGATGTACAATTTCAGCTAACCAAGTACTATCTTCTAAACTCATCTTCTACTTTTTAAGACATTGGGGACAATGTCTCATTTAGGTTTGGGGGTGGGGAATAGTTGACTAGTATCTTGTTTTTATTATGTTATTTGATTTTTAGTCTAAAATTTTGGAAAAAATTCAAAAAAATTGTAAAATTTTACAAAAATTAAAAAAATATTTTGTGTTTTTATGTTTTTAACTTGATTAATCAAGTGAAATTGGTGTGAGATAGTTGTGTAAGGAATTTCCACTCCTGAGACGTATCTCAGCCTATTTCGTAATAAGTTAATTTTTGTTTATTTCCTTTTGAATTATTTAATTTGTGAATTCTCTATAAAACTGACTAAAATGAATCTTTATATGCTCAGTTGACAGGTATTATCAACATACATGGTAACATATGGACATGAGTTATAATTGACGAGTTTGTAATATTTAGTGCTCTAGTTTAATTAGAGGAAGCATCTAAAAAAGTGATGGGATAAAAAAATCTGAGGTCCGAGTTATTAAGTCCATAGGGGTGACTTAACACCTAATGCCCTAAAGTCAACTTGTTTGGGAGTCATTGGCCCAAAGCTCGCTACATTGATCAAAGATATTACAATATATATATATATATATATATATATTCAAAATCTGAGTAATTAAGTCCGTAGGGGTGTCTTAACACCTAGTACCCTAAAGCCACCTGGTTTGGGAGTCACTGACCCAAAGCTCGCTACATGGATGAATGATATTGTATATAAATTAAAAAAAAACAGAAAAACCAGAAAAAAATTTCCATTGTTAAAAAATGTGTGAATTATGATATAACTTTAGGACAAAAATAATACTCTCTTTTCAACTACACTTGTGAATATTGTGGGCACAATGACTTGATTAATACCTTGTTAGCTATGTATATGAAGAATGGTAAAAAATATTCAGAGAATTCATTTATTCAGTAATTTAGAAAGAAAGAAAACAACTATTAACTTAGATAAGGAGTTTCACATGTTTAGTGACTAACTTGTTTATTTTATTCTCTTTTCTCTTCTCTTTTACTTTTGTGTGCATTAATTTTATTATCTTTTTGATGTTATTATCTTTTTGCTTTTGTGTTCATTAGTTTTATATTGACATTTGTGGGTATCGTTGCTGTAAGCCCTAACGAAACTACAACTCGTCCACTAGGGAAACCTAGAGGTTTAAAGGCTTGTTGCGTAAGCTAAATGCAACAGTGATCCCTACGAAAGTGGCTTAGTTTAATGTTTATTTTAAAGAAGTTTATGTTATTTTATTTTATTATTTTGCTCGAGAACTAGCAAAATGTTAGGTTTGAGGGTGTGATGAGTGGTAAATATATCACTATTTCCCACTCCTCTGACTTAATATTTCGCTTAGTTTCTTGAGTTTTGTGAATATTTTGATGTGTTTTGTACTATTTTATAGATAAATAAAGTTTCAGGACTCTCTGGAATTAAATTAAGGCCAAAATAGTGAAAAACGGACAAAAATGGCAAAACTGTCTTTTGGGCGTCGCGACCGCTAAGGTGCGCCGAATTTTGCTAACGTGCGTCTGCCACATGTCACCATCACATGCTGACCGGCGTAAACACACACGTATAACGCAAGCGCACGTATCGTTCAAGTAGTATAAAAAATATCGATCCCACGATGACTTAATTTCTACTGTTGTTATTAATTGTTGAATCTATTTATTTACAAATATCTAATTAAAGTGAGAAGAGAATGATTGTTTGATTGGTTGGATATGATTTTCCTTAATTAAAATAAATAAAATAAAAAAAAAGAAAATACTAAGGAAAATAACAAAAGACTCAAAGATCTAGGGTTGTGAATCTTTCTAATATCTTTTAAAAGATGAAGTGATTATTTTATGTTTGTGTAATAAATCGGTTTACTAACCTGGAACACTAAATTATGCAAAACCTCTGTCGATGGTCAGACGCAAATACCCAGTTTAACCCAATTGAACCATATGTCTATGTCAACCAAATTATCTGGATTCATTAAGTTTAAGTTCCAATTATGGCTGCCCCCGCCCGACAGGTATATGTCTATCCTGTAAGGAAATCTATTAAAGAGTTATCTATCCTCAAGGAAGATCGTGGGCTATTAAGTCTAAGGCTGAAACCTAAAATTCCTTTGTCAAGTTTATTTTAGATTTACCACATCAATCTTATTGGTGATCATACAACAAGAAGCATTAAGCTTAAGACTTAATAAATAAACCTTTAAATTACCTAAACTATAAAATAACCCCTTATAAACCAGTGATATTAGAATTCATCACAACCCCAAGTAACTAACTTAGTTACGACACATAACTGGGGCTAATAAAAACTTAAAAGTAAAGGACATAAAGTAAAAATGCTGAAAAGTAATTGCGGTAAAGTAAAAGCTGAAAAGTAAATTACAATAAATAAAATGCTAAGGTAAAATGATCAACTTTTACTATTTACTATTTAGATATCTCTCTTAATATATTATATTAACTTGTGATTATTTTACCAACCAGCCATATAGGCGGTAACCTGATTAAGTCAAATTAAGTCCAACCAGCCATAAAGGCGGAACGAAAACAAACGTGCCATATAGGCGGTAAGAAAATTTAATTACCAACCGACCAATCTGGCGGTATCCTTGATTAGTCAGGTTTAAACCAGTTTAAAATGAATTATCAACCGACCAATATAGCGGTATCCTCATTAAGTCAATATTTTAAATAGTGAATATATTATATTTAATGGAGATTAATCTAAATATCAATAGTAAAAGAATTACCTTTCACCCTAGCAAGGGGAAGTTACCTCCTCATGGTGAATAGTAAAAACTGTAAAAAGTAAAGAAAGTAAATTACTATTATTACAGAACGTAATTAAAATTAATTACAAAACTAAAATTTAAAAGAAACTAGATAGAAAACTCCTTAATTACATCAGAGAATTCAGAGAGAATGGTACATCTGAAACTGAAATTTCGAGCTCTATTTATAGGCGTCAGTAGGGATCCGGCGTCGCGATGCCCAGCTCGCTTCGCGACGCGCGTTTTGTTGACATGGCAGCTTCTGGTTCGTCGGCTTCAGATTCTGGATAAGGTGATAAGGTGACACGTGGCAAGGTGGTTGGAGCTCAATTATTGTGACACGTGGCGTCTTATAATTGGCTGATTTCAGATTCTTATCGCCACGTGTCAATTGCGGATAAGTGAGTCAATAATTGGCGCTGACGTGGTGACACATGGCGAAAGGGATTGTCGGCACCGTAGGATTGCGACACGTGGCACGATGTGATTGGTTGATGATGACATGGCAATAATGTGGCACTTTGACTCGGTCAACCGGTGATGTGGACGATGACGTGGAGTGACACATGGCGACACGTGGTGATGGCGATTGTCGGCACCATAGTATGATGACATGTGGCCCGGCGCACGTTAGCAGATCGGATGTGATGGTGACACGGGGCACGGCACACGTTAGCAAAGTCAAACTTTTCTCATATTCTAACTTGTGGACCGGGGGCATGTTAGCACTGTTCGGCGCACGTTAGACGTCGCGACGTAAAAGGCTTGCGCGTCGTGACGAGCCAAAATTACCAAAATGCCATTTTTTCTAATTTTCACTGTTTTGGCCCCAAATCACTTCCAGAGAGTCCTGAAACTTTATTTATCTAAAAAATAACACAAAACACATCAAAATATTCACAAAACTCAAGAAACTATACAAAATATTAAGTCAAATGAGTGGGAAATAGTGATATAATTACCACTCATCACACCCACAAACCTAACATTTTGCTAGTCCTTGAGCAAAACATAGAATAAAATAACATAAACATCTTTAAAATAAAATTTAACTAAGCCACTTTCGTAGGGATCATGGTTGCATTTAGTGTATGCAACAAGCCTTTAAACCCCTAGGTGTCCCTAGTGGACGAGTTGTAGTCTCGTGAGGGTTTACAGCAATAATACCCACAAACATTTTACAAAAGTAAAAAGGTAGTGAAACTAATGCACACAAAAGCAAAAAGACAAGCAAAAAGAGAATAAAGAAGTTAGTAACTAATCAGATGAAACTTCTACTCCAAGTTACTAGTTGTTTTCTTTCTTTCTAAATTACTGAATAAGTAAATTCTCCGATTATATTTACCATTCTCCATATATACAGCCGACAAAATATTAAACAACTCATTTTTGCCCATAATAGTCACAAGTGCAGTTGATAAGAGAGTAATATTTTTCTCCTAAAGTTTTATCAGAATTCACACCTTTTTGTAGCAATGGAATAATTTTTCTGATTTTTCTGATTTTTTCTTTGATTTTTGATTTTTTTTATTTATATACAATATCTTCCATCTATGTAGCGAGTGTTGGGTCGGTGACTCCCAAACCAGTTGGCCTTAGGGCACCATGTGTTAAGACACCCCTACGGACTTAATTACTCAGACTTCAGATATATATATTTTTGCAGCATCTTTGATCTATGTAGCGAGCTTTGGGCCAGTGACTCTCAAACCAGTTGGCTTTAGGGTACTAGGTGTTAAAACACCCTTACAGACTTAATAACTCGGATCTCAGATGTTTTTTTATTTATTTTTTTTTACTCCATCACTTTTTTGAGATGCTTCCTCCAATTAAACTAGAGCACTGGATATTACAAACTTTTCAATTTTAGCTCATGTCCGTATGTTACAATGCATGTTGATAATATCTGCTAACTGAGCATATGAAGATCCATTTTAGTCAGTTTTATGGAGAATTTACAAATTAAATAATTTAAATGGAAATAAACAAAAATTAACTTGTTCCGAAATAGGTTTGAAATACGTCTCAGGAGTGGAAACTCCTTACTCAGCTATCTCTTATCAATTTCACCTTTTTAGTCAAAATAAAAATAAAAACGCAAAATATTTTTTGTAATTTTTGAAAATTTTTCATTTTTTTTTGTATTTTTTCGAAAATTTTTGGACTAAAAATAAAAACAACACACAAACTAAAAACAAGGTACTGATCAACTAATTCCCTCCCCCAAATCTAAATGAGACATTGTCCCCAATGTCTTAAACAGTAGAAGAAGAGTTTAGAAGATAATATCTGGTTAGCTGAAATTCTACAGGAAATTAAAGGTTAAGATCCAGATTAATCCGACGCCTCTTACCACGATCGTCCTCGGACCAATTTATCTTTGAAATGATAGGGTCAACTTGTGGTTCATAGGCTAAGAGTTGGTCAATTAGATCCGGAGCAGTTCTGGCAGTGAAGAGGAGTTCTTTTAAAGGTTTTGACACGAACCCATTTCTCCGGGCATCATCAAGAAACACACAAAGAAAATCATAAAATCCATCAACGTTAAACAACCCAATTGGTTTCTGGTGTATGTTCAAGTTCGCCCAAGATAGCACTATAAAAATTTCCTCCAATGTACCCAAGCCATCTGGCAAAGCAATAAAAGCATCAGCGCGGTTAATCATTTCTACCAGTCGTTCAGACATACATGGCACAATTAGCTCTTCTCCGTTTGATGGTCCAATAAGATTTACTTCTGCCAAGGGTTTTGGGATGATTCCCAAAACGTGACTGCCTTCTTCCTGTACAGCTTTTGAAACGATCCCCATAAGTCAAAGATTGCCTCCGCCATATACTAAGTGCATATTCCTTGCAGCTAAGACTCGACCCAACTCCTGTGCTGCTTCCATGTATTGTGGTTTAGTACCAACACTAGTACCGCAAAACACACAGATGTTTTCAACTCGTCTTCTTGAAGTGGCTTCCATGTTTTATGTATTTCTTTCTCAACTCTGGATGACTTCAAAAGTGTAATGACAGGCTGAATTTATAGAACCTGAAAAGGGTGAGTAATAATAGCACTAGTATCTTCCAAAGGACGATTGTTAGCTAAACGATAAAAGAAATCGTGAAAGGTCAAAAAGTCTGGATTTTGTCTAAGAAAATAAAGATAATTTCAAAAGAAAAGCAAATCAAAGCAATAATTAAAGCAACGGAATTGTGTACGCAATACGCCACTTGCTTAGTATAAATTCATTAGGATGCGTCTCAAGAATCCATTCCTTACTCAGCCATCACTAATGACTTAATTCTCATCTTTGCCAAACACCATTCCTTTTGTCTTATGCTTCGTTTGAGCTTTTGCTATAAAAACAACACACAAAATTAAAAACTCTACAACATGTATACACAAAATATAAAATTATAAATTACAACAAAGTGCAAGGGTTGCCTCCCTGCTAGTGCTAAATTTTTCATCTTCAGCCAGACGTGACTGAAATCTATCCGTCCAGGAGGTTTTAGCGTCGTTTTGGATGTCCTATTAAAGACATTCCCATGTGCGTTGCTTTTGACGGGTCTCTTCCAACGGTAAGGTGGCAAAAAGAATTTTGTCTCATTCAGTGCTTGTGCCACCTTTTTAACCTTTGTTGATCCAGTGGTTCCTGAAAAGAAAGAAAGAAAATCAGGAGGTCTTGTATGGTGCTTGACTTTAAATGGAAGTTCCATCCTGCCAAGATTCTGGGTGATATCTCTAATTTGTACTCCCCGATACAGCGATGTTTCCCATGAATGCACTGGATTTTCAATAAGGTCAGATATTTGCTCCTCCATTTTCTCTACTTCTTGCTCCACCTTTTCTTCACAGATATATTTTAGGATTTCCGCATTCGATTCTTCATCTATCATTTGTGAAATGCATGCTCCAGAAGTATCAACGTGAGGATGTAAAGATGTGTCTGACATTAGGTCTTCATCCTCTAAGGCTGATGTGATTGGCTCAGATAGATCTTCTTCAAACATTTGTGCAAAGCATTCTCCAAGATCTTCATTTTGAGGCTGAAAAGTTTCATCCTCCTTTGTTGGTGCAATTGGTATAAATAGCTCAGCTTTTTCATCCTCGTTAGAGTCAGAAGAATAATAAAAATCAAATTGAGACTGTGTCGGTTCAGACTCCTGAACTGATACCTCTGATTCTTGATACTGCTCAGCCTCGTCCTCTGTTATGATGTCATGATGAATCTCAGGATATTCGAAGGCTTCTTCAGTATTATTTGAATTTGCTCTGTGAGATATATGATTCAGGTTATCTGTTAATTGTCTAACTTGATTTGTCATCCTCTGTATAGACGCCGCTTGACTCTGAATTTGTGCATCAAATTGAGCTTTCTGTTCCTCGAACCAATCTTTGAGCATGTGAATCAACTGATCTTCCTCTGATGGTTCTGGTTCTTGATGAAGATCGTAGATGGATGGTGGATAAGATGGAAAATGTGATGGTTCTTCATACCTTGAATGATTCCTGAAATTCTGCCACTCTGAAAGGTATATGCATTGATCGCTCGGGTGGTTACCATCACATATTACACATCTCCCCATTTCGTTCTGTTGAGCAAATGTAGAATTGATTGGTTCTGAAATCCAGTGATAGTTGTTGGGCTGGACAACAGGCCTCAGAAAATCGGATTGTTGCTCCCAGAGTTGGGGTGTATCTTCTTCTAGTAAAGCTCGTAATCTTTCAATCTCCCAATAATGTTCCATTTTTTCAATCACCTGAAAACAAAAGAAAGAAATAAAAATTACAGATAAAAATAAAGAAAATTAAATACAAGTAAATTAGATAGCTTCAAAATTAACAACTCAAGAAAAATAAGTCCCCGGCAACGGCGCCAAAAACTTGACCGGCGTAAACACACATGTATAACGCAAGCGCACGTATCGTTCAAGTAGTATAAAAAATATCTATCCCACGAGGACTTAATTTTTACTGTTGTTATTAATTGTTGAATCTATTTATTTACAAGTATCTAATTAAAGGGAGAAGATAATGATTGTTTGATTGGTTGGATGTGGTTTTCCTTAATTAAAATAAATAAAATAAACAAAAGAAAATACTAAGGAAAATAACAAAAGACTCAAAGATCTAGGGTTGTGAATCTTTCTAATATCTTTTAAAAGATGAAGTGATTATTTTATGTTTGTGTAATAAATCGGTTTACTAACCTGGAACACTAAATTATGCAAAACCCTCTGTCGATGGTCAGACGCAAATACCCAGTTTAACCCAATTGAACCATATGTCTATGTCAACCAAATTATCTGGATTCATTAAGTTTAAGTTCCAATTATGGCTACCCCCGCCCGACAGGTATATGTCTATCCTGTAAGGAAATCTATTAAAGGGTTATCTATCCTCAAGGAAGATCGTGGGCTATTAAGTCTAAGGCTGAAACCTAAAATTCCTTTGTCAAGTTTATTTTAGATTTACCACATCAATCTTATTGGTGATCAGACAACAAGAAGCATTAAGCTTAAGACTTAATAAGTAAACCTTTAAATTACCCAAACTATAAAATAACCCCTTATAAACCGGTGATATTAGAATTCATCACAACCCCAAGTAACTAACTTAGTTACGACATATAACTGGGGCTAATAAAAACTTAAAAGTAAAAGACATAAAGTAAAAATGCTGAAAAGTAATTGCGGTAAAGTAAAAGCTGAAAAGTAAATTACAATAAAATAAAATGCTAAGGTAAAAGGATCAACTTTTACTATTTACTATTTAGATATCTCCCTTAATATAATATATTAACTTGTGATTATTTTACCAACCAGCCATATAGGCGGTAACCTGATTAAGTCAAATTAAGTCCAACCAGCCATAAAGGCGGAACCAAAATAAACCTGCCATATAGGCGGTAAGAAAATTTAATTACCAACCGACCAATCTTGCGGTATCCTTGCTTAGTCAGGTTTAAACCAGTTTAAAATGAATTACCAACTGACCAATATAGCGGTATCCTCATTAAGTCAATATTTTAAATAGTGAATATTTTATATTTGAGGGAGATTAATCTAAATAGCAATAGTAAAAGAATTACCTTTCACCCTAGCAGGGGGAAGTTACCTCCTCATGGTGAATAGTAAAAACTGTAAAAAGTAAAGAAAGTAAATTACTATTATTAAAGAACGTAATTAAAATTAATTACAAAACTAAAATTTAAAAGAAACTAGATAGAAAACTCTCTATTTACATCAGAGAATTCAGAGAGAATGGTACATCTGAAACTGAAATTTCGAGCTCTATTTATAGGCGTCAGTAGGGGTCCGGCGTCGCGACGCCCAGCTCGTGTCGCGATGCGCGTTTTGTCGACATGGTAGCTTCTGGTTCGTCAGCTTCAGATTCTGGATAAGTTGATAAGGTAACACGTGGCAAGGTTGTTGGAGCTCAATTATTGTGACACGTGGCGTCTTCTGATTGGCTGATTTCAGATTCTTATCGCCACTTGTCAATTGCGGATAAGTGAGTCAATAATTGGCGCTGACGTGGCGACACGTGGCGAAAGGGATTGTCAGCACCGTAGGATTGTGACACGTGGCACGCTGTGATTGGTTGATGATGATGTGGTGATGATGTGGCACTTTGACTCGATCAACCGGTGATGTGGACGATGACGTGGTGGTGACGTGGAGTGACAGATGGCGACACATGGTGATGGCGATTGTCGGCACCATAGTATGATGACACGTGGCACGGCGTACGTTAGCAGATCGGTTGTGATGGTGACACATTGCACGGCGCACATTAGGAAACTATCTAGGGTTGTGAATCTTTCTAATATCTTTTAAAAGATGAAGTGGTTATTTCATGTTTGTAAAATAAATCGGTTTACTAACCTGGAACACTAAATTATGCGAAAGCCTCTATCGATGGTCAGACGCAAATACCCAGTATAACCCAATTGAACCATATGTCTATGTCAACCAAATTACCTGGATTCATTAAGTTTAAGTTCCAATTATGGCTACCCCCGCCCGACATGTATATGTCTATCCTGTAAGGAAATCTATTAAAATGTTATCTATCCTCAAGGAAGATCGTGGGCTATTAAGTCTAAGGCTGAAACCTAAAATTCATTTGTCAAGTTTATTTTAGATTTACCAGATCAATCTTATTAGTGGCCAATTAACAAGACGCATTAAGCTTAAGACTTAATAAGTAAACCTTTAAATTACCCAAACTATAAAATAACCCATTATAAACCGGTGATATTAGAAGTCATCACAACCCCAGATAACTAACTTATTATGACACATAACTAGGGCTAGTAAAAACTTAAAAGTAAAAGACATAAAGTAAAAATGCTGAAAAGTAATTGCGGTAAAGTAAAAGCTGAAAAGTAAATTACAATAAAATAAAATGCTAAGGTAAAAGGATCAACTTTTACTATTAACTATTTAGATATCTCCCTTAATATAATATATTAACTTGTGATTATTTTACCAACCAGCCATATAGGCGGTAACCTCATTAAGTCAAATTAAGTCCAACCAGCCATAAAGGCAGAACCAAAATAAACCTGCCATATAGGCGGTAAGAAAATTTAATTACCAATCGACCAATCTGGCGGTATCCTTGCTTAGTCAGGTTTAAACCAGTTTAAAATGAATTACCAACCGACCAATATAGCGGTATCCTCATTAAGTCAATATTTTAAATAGTGAATATATTATATTTAAGGGAGATTAATCTAAATAGCAATAGTAAAAAAATTACCTTTCACCCTAGCAGGGGGAAGTTACCTCCTCATGGTTGAATAGTAAAAACTGAAAAAGTAAAGAAAGTAAATTACTATTATTACATAACGTAATTAAAATTAATTACAAAACTAAAATTAAAAGAAACTAGATAGAAAACTCCATATTTACATCAGAGAATTCAGAGAGGAAGGTATATCTGAAACTGAAATTTCGAGCTCTATTTAAAGGCCCAATAAGCTCCTGCGTCCCGACGCCAAGTTTGTTCTTGCGTCACGACGTGATGACGTGTCAACGCGTGATTGGCTGGTTTCAGATTCTTATCTGCCACGTGTCAATTCGGATAAATTAGTCAATAATTGAGTTGATGTGGCGCTGACGTGGCAATGCTGTGGCGATGACGTGGCGACACGTGGCGAAAGTGATTGTCGGCACCGTAGGATTGTGACACGTGGCACGCTGTGATTGGTTGATGATGACGTGGTGATGACGTGGCACTTTGACTTGGTCAACTGGTGATGTGGACGATGACGTGGCAGACACGTGGAGTGACATGTGGCGACACGTGGTGATGGAAATTGTCGGCACCGTAGGCTGATGACACATGGCATGGCGCACGTTAGCAGACCGGCTGTGATGGTGACACGTGGCATTGCGCATGTTAGCAAAGTCAAACTTCTCAGATTCTGACACATGGACCCGACGCATGTTAGCATGGATCGACACACGTTAGGCGTCGCGACGCCAAAGGCTTACGCGTCGCGGCTGGCGAAATGATGAAAATGCCCTTTTGTCCGTTTTTCACTATTTTGGCCCCAAATCACCTCCAGAGTGTCCTGAAACTTTATTTATCTATAAAATAACACAAAACACATCAAAATATTCATAAAACTCAAGAAACTATACAAAATATTAAGTCAAATGAGTGAGAAATAGTGATATAATTACCACTCATCATACTTAATGAAGTCAGGACCGATGTTCGTGACCGAATTGAACACAACTGTAGAAATGGTCGAAGTAAAGTTGTATAATGGCTATTGTCATGGTTTACACTAGCAGAGGAACAGTTCATGATTATGGATCACTGGTTTACCAAGTAAATCCGATAGTCATTTAGTAAGAAAGGTTTAAGATGAAAGCTAACTATTCCATTGCAGTTTTATTTCAAGAAAACTCTCTTAAGTGTCAACATTGATATTTAGAAAATTATGAGGGATTTTAAGAAAATTTTCTAAATATATATAAAGGTATATATATAGGGAATGAAAGGACTTAACCCTTGGGTTTAAAAGGTTCCTTGGAAATGATATGTTCCTTAATGAGAAAGGACACAACCCTTAGGGTTGAATGGTTTCCTTGGAGGGTCACGACTCCTATAGGAACATATGTTTTGACATAATAGTACCTTTACACAGGCAACCCTCCATGTCTATAAAAAGGGTCATTGGGTTCTTCATTTGCATTTCTTCTAAAATTAAACTCATCTTCTTCTTCATTTATCCTTAGGCATATTAGTGAGTTTAAGGTTTTCATAAATAAAAGAGACTTTCCACCATTTGTTATCGCTTCAATTTTTTTGAAGAAATGAGTGCCCCTTTTACAAGAAATAACTAAGTATCATGGGAGAACTTTAGCCACAAATGATGTGTAATGTACCGAGACGGGGCTAATAAGTTCTTAAGGACATAGACTTTCTCGACATGATTCAAGTTCATCTTCTTCTACATTTTATTTTGCAGGTTTTTCTAACACTTGTGTTTCTGTTCAATTTATAATTTTGCATGGTTCTATTTGATATTTTTGATTGAATAGTGCATGTAAATAGTGATAGATAACACATTCTGCCCAACAATTATAAGGTAAAGGATTCATATAAAATTCCCAATACTTGAATTGAATAAAAGATAGGAAATTTAAATTTTTAAAGATGCGTAAAACTTTTATTTTTTAGAAAGGGAAAAGTTTTAAAATTTTAGAGAGACCTGTGAGAAAATTTTAAATTGTAGAGAGATAAATTTTTAAATTTTAGATAAAAGAAAATTTTAAAATTTTTGAATTGTGTAAATTTTAATGAAGTGGCATTTTTAATTGTTATATATACATCTTCAATTTCACAAAATACCGTAATTTCCAAGGCAAATTTTGATACATCACATACATTTACGCCATCTGAAACAAAAACAAAATAGTGTTTGTTTCTCAAGAAAATTTAAAAGTAGAGATAAGAAAAATAAGAAATTGATAATAGGAGTTGAAGTATCAAAAAATTTGATGATATATGAAATTGAGTAAGAATATTTCTGATAGTGCATTGGAGTTGAAACTTAAAAAGATTGTGGTGTATATATAAGGGAAGAAAATAAGAGAAGCAAGAAAATTTATAAATTTTTTACACAGTTCAAATTTTAGTAATACGAGAAATTTTTGAAATTTAAAGAAATTTAGTGACATAATAGAGATTCTGTTTTTATTTAGTAACGAATTAGCGACGAAAATTTCGTCTCTAATTTTTTTTTAAATGACGCAGACGGAATAAAAATTGGAGGGATTAAAAATTTTAAAAATTATTGATGAAATAGATATTTCATTTCTATTTAGTGACGAAATATTGATTTCGTTTCTATTTAGCGATGGAAAATCCATCTCTATTTTAAAAAAAAAATGGCGTCGAAGAAATAAAATTTTTGTGGAATTGAGAATTTTTAAAAATTAGCAACGAAATACTAGTTTTGTTTTTAATAGGGGTGTTCATAGGATCAGATCAACTCGCGACTTGACATAATCCGACCTGACCCTGTCAGGTTTGAAAAATAATTAAATAATTTAGATTCAGACTTGACCCGTAAAATCGAATAAGGTTGCGGGTTCAATTAAAAAATCGGGTTTGACCGACCCGACCCGACCCAATTTTGAACATTTTTTCTTTAGTTGATTTATCATAATTTGGTTTAACTATAAATCCTATCAAAATTCTTATCGTAAAAAATATTTATTATCATTTTTCTAACACGACTCGACCCGTATTTTTTTTACCCGACCCACACGGGTTATAATTTTAAATTTCAAGTTTCGGGTCTTACAACCCTCATGACCCGACCCTATCGCGTTTAAGAAAATTAAAAAAATAAAATCCGACCCGTGAACACCCCTAGTTTCTAATTAGCGACGGAATACTAATTTCATTTCTTATTAGCGACGAAATAATAATTCTATTTCTAATTAACAATAGTTTTGCAAATTAGAAATTAAAATTAAAATTAAAATTAAAATATAATTTTAAAATTAGCTACGGAATTGAGATTCCATTTCTACCTAGCGACAAATTACTAATTTTGTTTCTAATTAGCGATGAAAAATTCCGGAAAATTAGAAATAAAAATAAAAATAAAAATTTAAAATTAGCTACGGATTTCATATTCCGTTTCTACTTAGCGACGAAATACTATTTTCGTTTTTATTTAACAACAGATTAGCGATGAAAAAATTCCGTTTCTAAATTAAGTTAGCGAAAATTCTGTATTTTTTCCGTCTCTAAATTCGCACCATTTTTAGAGATGTAATTTTTTTGTCACTAAATTTCATCCCTAATTTCATTATCCGTTTCAATTTCGTCTCTATTATGTTGCTAAATGTTGAAACGGAATATTTCATCACTAAATTTCGTCACTAAAACTGTAATTCCTTATAATCTTGTAAAATTTTATTTTTCCAAAGAAAAATAAATAGCATGGAAGCACACATCACGAAGAACCATCTAAGTAATTGTTTCATACACTAAACTTGATACACAACTATAGAAAGGTGAGAATAAGTTGAACATAAAAATTCTCAAATTCATTACAAATATATTGCACTTCCACCAAATAAGGATAAAGCTCAAATAAGCTCAATATGTCGGAGACATAATACCATACTTCAACTACTCTCAAGTGGCATAATATCGATCGATTATGTTCGTTTTTCTGGTTTTGATTTGTTTGTTGCATGCTAATTTTCTGTTTAATGACACTATATAACCAACAATTTCATCACTAAATTTCGTCACTAAGACTGTAATTCCTTATAATCTTGTAAAATTTTATTTTCCAAAGAAAAATAAATAGCATGGAAGCACAGATTACGAAGAACCATCTAAGTAATTGTTTCATACACTAAACTTGGTACACAACTATAGAAAGGTGAGAATAAGTTGAACATAAAAATTCTCAAATTCATTACAAACATATTGCACTTCCACCAAATAAGGATAAAGCTCAAATAAGCTCAATATATCGAAGACATAATAACATACTTCAACTACTCTCAAGTGGCATAATATCGATCGATTATGTTCATTTTTCTGGTTTTGATTTGTTTGTTGCATGTTAATTTTCTTTTTAATGACACTATATAACCAACAATTTCATCACTAAATTTCGTCACTAAAACTGAAATTCCTTATAATCTTGTAAAATTTTATTTTTCCAAAGAAAAATAAATAGCATGGAAGCACACATTACGAAGAACCATCTAAGTAATTGTTTCATACACTAAACTTGGTACACAACTATAGAAAGGTGAGAATAAGTTGAACATAAAAATTCTCAAATTCATTACAAATATATTGCACTTCCACCAAATAAGGATAAAGCTCAAATAAGCTCAATATGTCGGAGACATAATACCATAATTCAACTACTCTCAAGTGGCATAATATCGATCGATTATGTTCATTTTTCTGGTTTTGATTTGTTTGTTGCATGTTAATTTTCTTTTTAATGACACTATATATGTTGGACAATTATGACCCATAGCGTCACTATTTGTACAGATCATGGTGTTGTTGTACAAATTAACTATGTGACAAAGGAGATTTCTCTCTTATCATTTGTGATAAGATCACCAAGATATATAAATGATAGGAGGTCCCTATGATTTGTTCCTGGACAGAGAATGATATGAGACAGTTTCAGTCCACGAAGGATAAATCATTAAATATCACTAGTCAGAGCATTGTCGAGATTGGACATCGATAAATGCGTAAAAGACTAGTATTACACTTGTGCGCGTTGTGAGGGCATAACGGCATAGTTCTCATATATTTGGGTATATGATACTCATGCAAGTGTAATAGGAGGTTGTGTTTTACCGATGTTACGGGAAATAATTTCGCTCTAGATATACCCCCTCGGAATTCCATTGGTAGTATGACTATGTGTCTATGGAAGTCCGAAATAAGGGTAGGTGTATTTGGTCTTAACCTGAGACTTGCACCGCTAATACTTGCGACAATCAATATACTTTGGTTGCGGTCGTCCAGGGCTTTAACAGGTTCTGTGTACGCCTATGCTGGGTATATTGAGAATCGTAGTGTGTTGGGTGTGATGTCAAGATGGAAGTATCACTCCAGTCATAGTGGAGATGATGGTCACGTAGGATACGAGACTGGTTCTCTTAAATGCTGCAGCTATCGGGATAAAATGACAAGGTTAGGTTTATCCGATTATAGAGACTAGTCATCAGACATCCGATATGTGCTTCGTACGGGGCAGACACAATTCCAGCCCCAGGCCTAGCACGTGATCATCTGATACTGGATCGACATACGCAATACTACGTATACTACGCCTGATATAGATCGCTTATTCCTGTAAGCATATTTCTGGAGAATTGGGTAGGCATGGCGTTTTGCTAGAAGCCAACCTTGTCTGGTAAATCGGTACAAACGTAGTACTAGGCACTTACGTGTTCGGATAGTCCGACGACCGAATTTACTACCAACATATCCGGGGATCTCATGGGTCGCTTCCCGAAGATTCACCGATGACGTATGACTCACACTTTATTAATCTGGGATTAATTAATGATGAGAGAGAAAATTAATCAGGGATTAATTACGGAGATATTTTATCTAGGATAAAATATCATTTAAAGAGAGAAAACGATTAATTTGGAATTAATCGATAAAATAATATATTAGATATATTATACGAAATTGGATTTCGACGCGGAATTAAAATTAGATTTTAATTCGGGCGAATGAATTAATTTAGAATTAATTTGTTATCGATGTGAATAGTGATTTCGCTAGGCGTAATCATTTAATTACGTCGCAACGGGAAATTCGTTAATTTGGAATTAGCGAACCCGAGCCCGAGATTATTTGCGAGCGCATTCGCATTTTAAATTCGAGTGCGGCGCGCAAGTCAAATCAAGCGTCAAATCACTAGTTGCATCAAGCGTCAAATCATTAGTCACTTTGAGTGATGTGACAACTTGTCACTTGATTTGATTGATTGATGTGAGTTGATGGAAAGCATTTGATGGATTTGAAAGACATTTATCATTATTTTATTAATGATTTTTGACTTTCAAAATTAAGTGTATTAGATACACTTTTCTTCCAACAACACTCACAATTCGTCTCTCTCTCTCTTTTTCATTTTGGAGCCAAAAACTCCTCTCTCTCTCTCTCTCTCTCGGCCATTTGGCCATTTTCTTCACTGGTTTTTCTGGGCAGAAACCGTGAGATGGGAAGCAAAAGTGTGGCGATTTTATGGCAAAATCGTCAAGAGCTAGCACTCCGAGAGACATGCGAAGGTGATAGGGAAGTCCACCCATGAGCATGGAAGTTCAACACAAGCTTGGAGCTTACTTGGAGGACCTCATTTGGCCAAAAATGGAGGACCATTTCATAGCTCACTGCCGAGCATGAAGGGAGGCAGAAAATCAGATTTTTGTTCTTCGTAGCATCCAATCAGTTCGATGTGAGTATGATTCCGCCATTCTCATTTGTGTATTCACATGTGTTTTATGCTTGATTTCATCCTTGGGACCTTAATAGAAACCAACAATGGTATCTTGAGCCAATATTGAGCATAAAAAAATTAGGGTTAAAATTTGGGTAAAATTGATTTTGAGCATGATTAATGAAATTGGATGAATTAGTATGCTTAAATGTGTTTTAATTGATGATTGATTAGATCAATTTGATGAAATGTTGTTTGGAACAAATTTCCCCAAATTATTGTGTTGGCCGAAAATACAATGAACCCTAATGTCTTGGATTTTTTGATTTTTGATCATTGGATGTGTTGGAAATCATTTGGGGATATTGATTTAATATTGAATTTGATTCAATTGGATTGGATTTGTAATTTGGCATAATAAACCCTAAAAGCCGAGAGTTAGAGAGCCCTAAATTCTTGGTGATTTTTGTTTCGTTGATCATTGGATGACTTGAAACGATTTAGGATGTTGATTTAATGTCGATTGTGGAATTAATTGGATTGAAACCGAATCGGACATAAAATCCCCTTCAATTGCCGAGAGCCTTAAGCATGTTTGGGTTTGATTTTTTGATAAAATGTGTTGGACACTAATTGATGTAAATGAGCATGATTAATTAGGCTAATTCGTATTTTGGAAATATTGATTTGGGTAATTAATTGTGTAATACACTTTATGTAATTAAATTGGGAATTTGGAATTTTTGTAATTTAATTATGTTGGGCCTTAAATTGGATTTGGGCTTGTTATGTTGTAAATGGGCTTATTGGGCTTGGTTGTACCAAGTTGGGTTTAGGCAAAATTGGTTGGATCCAATTAGGCCCAAAACCGCCTCCATAAAGCCCAAATGCGACTTAATGGACCTTTAAAGTTTAATTGGGCCTAAATTGATTTCTGGGCTTATGGGGTAACTCCCGGATTGGACTTTGGTTATTGGGTTCGACCCGAGTTGACCAAAAGTCCACGCCTTAAGAAATTAATTAAAAGCCCATTGGACTTTAATTAAATTGACTTTGGACGTTAAACGGGCTTTGAGACCCGTAACGATTAAATTTGGAATTTAAGTCGTAAAAGTTCATTAATAAAGTGTAGTATTTAATTTGGAATTAAATAAGCGAATTAGAATTAAATGCAAATGGAATTGGATTTAATTATGTAGTTTAATTTAATTCGAGAATTCATACTTTATCAGATTAATTAATTGGATTAGATTGATTGATAACATGCTTGTGTGAATACATGATTTTGATGCATGAATAATATATATCGGATGGATATTAGATAGGTGGGGCAATTTTAGAAATTGTTGTAATAAATTTGATTTATTAATTTGACCTGCGTGTCCAGCCTTATCACCTCCATACTCTTTGTATTCTCTTCTCACTTATTCCCCTCAATGTAAATGAGGTTTCTTTAGAAGTGTAGTGTAACGGGTAGAAGGAATATTTGTGCTAGCGGGAGAGAGAAAGGGAGAGATTTGATCTAGGATCAATGTGTAAAGTATCCATCCGCATATCATTATTATTTTATTATACGCGCTTTATTATGTGTTTAGAATGCATGTTTAAGGGTGTATGATGATGAGACCTTAACAAAGATAATAAATTGGTTGCCAATTTGCACTCGAAAAACCCACTCAAAATATTAAGCGTCTTTCCTTCCATTGAGTGATTCTCACTCAAGATCCGAGACTGGCATTGGATTGTTGGCCAAAGTCAAGGCCTTTGTCCGTCGAGGATGTGTTTGAATCACGAAGGCTTTGTTCCATATCAGTGTCTTGTCCAAGTTGTGGTTTGTTGGCCAAAGTCAAGACCACTTCTTGTCCATCGACATTGATTACGAAGCTTTCCATGGTCAATGGGTCGCGCTTAACTGGGATCACTAAGTTTGTTGTGCCAAAGCCAAGGATTAGTTGATTCAGAGGAAAAAGGTTAGGTAATACATTAGATGTATTGGCATATATAAGATATATGTTTCGGACTTGGATGTCCCCTACCGGATCTAGGAATTGGATTGGATCCAATCGATCTTAGAGATCTACCTAGTTAATTATCATACAATTTGTTGGCCAAATTCAAGATTGTGTGATATTTAACGGGATCCTAGCCCACTAGGAAACACGATTTCCCGAGTACTCGACAGAGGGTTAGAGGCTCGCCGAAAAATAGTGGGAGGCAAAAATTGAATTTGCAATATTCGTTTAATTACTTGCCATACGCGCTCATTCAAATATCATTCGTCGTTATAAATTAAATGTTAGTTGGACTAATATTTAAATTGTTGTTTTAATAAATAGTTGGACTATATTCAAACTATTCATTTATAGTTGATTATATAATTGGATTATAATAATCAATATATTTGATTTAATTTATTATAGTTGATTAAATAGTTGGACTATAATAATCATTATAATAAATAGTACCAAAATCGCTGATTAAATAGTTGGACTATTAGAATCAAGATAGAAATTGAAAGATTGACATTTAAAACATAATCCTATGGAAAATGTATTTAAATGGTTTAAATTTTCAAATTGGGAATTAATTTCAGGATGGTCTTGGAAAATAATAAGTTACTTTATTTGATAAAATAACATATTAGGCCTAAGCCCGGAGTTAAGCAAATAGTCGAGCATAATCTTTGGAAGATTTATGTAATGATAACTTTAGTGCTTAATCCATCAAGCTTGTCGCAGTAGACTCCTTAATTTCCGAATCAGAACTAAGGATTAGATCCTTAAAGTATGATAATGAAATTAAAGGATCTTCATAGATCTATCCTTAAAATCTTAGAAGTACTAAATTGCAATAAATAACTCTTGGAGAGTTAATGACTATTCTAAAGTAGATAAAGTCAAACTTTGCAATTAGGCAAGTAGCGCAAGGCGCACTTTACTTCGATATTCTAGAAACCCGAGGCGTGGCCAAAGGCTTCTGGAATGTTGAAAAAGGGCAAAGGAAAAATCATTATAATCTTTTAGAAAGATAAAGGACAAATCCCAAAATGTCTGCCAAATTGTGGCAAACGGGAGCAAGGCTCTGACTTCAAATATGTTTGTCAAGATTATGTTCACTACTAGTATTTAAATTGGATTTTAAATACTTAGTGTGATACATAAATATGTACTGATGTTCAGAATCTGCTATGAGCAGGATACTGACTTCAGTTGAGATTATTCTGCGAATTGAAAACGGGACGAAAGTCGCTGTTTTAACCGTAAACACCTAAATTTAGGAACTACCTTCGGGTGTGTACCTAAATGTAGAAACTGTTATAATGTAACTAGTTTGACTAGAAACATTATCTCTATATCAGTGTTTAATCCATTGTGGATTTACCTTTATATTCTAGAACACTAAAGTGTTTTATTATATAAAGATAATATTGAGATAAACACATTAGATGTGAATAACAGCATTTATATTTTGAATATAAATAAATCTCGAATATATAATATGACAAACAAATAGCTCAAACTGATTTGATCAGATGAAACTTAATTGTGGCATCGTTGTCTGGGACACGATGAAACAAGAATCGTATATCCACACTTTCGAAGAGTGGGTACTAGGACTAATTTGATTCCATTCAAATAAAGTCTACGAATCTAGTTTATTGGGCAAAGTGCCTAAAACACTATTTACTTGGTAAAAGTGCAAGTGCCACCGATCTGTTAGCCCTAGTTCATAGTGAAGCAAGTGGGCCCATGTCTAGCTAGGCTAGAGGTGGATATGAATATTTCGTGACCTTTACGGATGTGGCATCGCGTTATGGTTATGTGTTTCTATTGAAACACAAATCGGAAACTTTTACAGTTTCGACACGAAATAGATAAACAGATCGGCTATAATATTAAACCGTCACGGTAAGACCGTGATGGAAAATACTTAAGCAATAAGTTTCAAATATACTTGAAAGAGTATAACTCCTCCCGGAACACGTCAAATTGACGGTGTGTCCAAACGGATAAACCGAATTTTATTAGACATAATAAGGTTAATCCTGAGTCGCTCTGAGCTACCATTTCCTTCAACGGATAAGAATTAACAGTGCATAACTTATTTTGAATAAGGTTCCATAAAAATCTATTTGACAGATTTCATATTAGATATGAACGGGAAAGAAACCAGGTTTCTCATTCCTGATGATTTGGGTATGCTGGGCATATGTTTGGATGATACCAAACTAAAACCCAAATTGGATAAGTTCCATTTGTAGGTGATCCTAGGGATACCAAAGTATAGTACTTATACAACTCACAAGAGAACAATGTAATTGTTGCTCACCATGCGGTTTTCCTAAGAGGAATACCGATATGCAGTGGTAAGTGGGAGGATAGTAAAACTCGATGAAAATCGGAGTAATACTGTCCAATGCACCGAATCTTAATGGAACATAAATAGTTCATCTAGGATGAAACTATTACCAATAATCTTCGAATACACAAGAACCGCTAAGGTCGGAGAGAGTCAGAAAACAACCTGGGGTATGGGTTTCTGATCTCACCTCATAAAGATGTCAATCTTATTGAGGTATACCAACTGACTACGTATGAGGAAGTGATACAAGGTATCGACTCCCTGTTATGGCAAAATCGCTTTCCTGAAAAGAAAACCTTTTGGAGGATATTTACAACATCCTGTCGGTTTTTTCGTACCATAACAAGCAAACAAGGTTTGCAGGTTATTCGATCCATGTTTGGATTGAAGCAGGCGTTACGTTCTTGGAATTATCTTTTTTGATGTAATCATAATGGAGTATGATTTAATTCAAAATGAAATGATTCTTGTGTATATAAGAGGGTTAGTGGGAGCGCACTGACAATGGCTGTCCTATAAATAATGATAATATATGTCATTTCTTGGAAATGATATTCCCATAAGAACTATCGGTGAAAGCTTGGCTTTCATGAAAAACTCTCCGAGAAACCGTACATTGAAAAATGTACGTGACCTTGTGTCTCATACGCTTTGAGCATATGGATTCACAAACAGGCCAATCCTAGTGATGGTCACTGGATTGATGTTAAGAACATACTTAGTATCTTAGAGATCTAAGGATGCTATCTTAATCAGTGGAGAATGAGAACTTGAAGTGACAGGCATCACTGTAGCAAGTTTCCTAACCGATAAAACGACTATAAGTCATAACAACAGTACTATACAGTTTGAACAACAGTACAGTGAGCTGGAAATCTTCCAAGCAAGATACTGTTACCGAATAAACAACAAATGCGGGTTATTGCTGCAGCTGAGGCAGCAATAGAAGCCATTTGGGTCGATAACAAATCTAATTAGATTAGATATAATTCTGTTAGCAGCTGAGTTAGGCGTCAGCACAGGCTAAAGAATTAATGGTCTCATCAACGATCCAGATACATACTTTGATATTCATCTGATTCGTTCGGATCATACATCGTGGCGATGTGATGATTGAATAAATCGCGTCAGATGATAATCATACAAATCCGCTGACGAAAGCCTTTTCTCAGCAGTTTGAGCCAACCGTACATAATTCGGGTCTAAGACACTTGAGTGACTGGCTATAGGCCAAGTGGGAGATTGTTGGACAATTATGACCCATAGCGTCACTATTTGTACAGATCATGGTGTTGTTGTACAAATTAACTATGTGACAAAGGAGATTGCTCTCTTATCATTTGTGATTAGATCACCAAGATATATAAATGATAGGAGGTCCCTATGATTTTTTCCTGGACGGAGAATAATATGAGACAGTATCAGTCCACGAAGGATAAATCATTAAATATCCCTAGTCAGAGCATTGTCGATATTGGACATCGATAAATGCGTAAAAGACTAGTATTACACTTGTGCGCGTTGTGAGGGCATAGCGGCATAGTTCTCATATATTTGGGTATATGATACTCATGCAAGTGTAATATGAGGTTTTGTTTTACCAATGGTACGGGAAACAGCTTCGCTCTGGATAGACCCCCTCGGAATTCCATTGGTAGTATGACTATGTGTCTATGGAAGTCCGAAATCAGGGTAGGTGTATTTGGTCTTAACCTGAGACTTGCACCGCTAATACTTGCGACAATCAATATACTTTGGTTGCGGTCGTCCAGGGCTTTAACAGGTTCTATGTACGCCTATGCTGGGTATATTGAGAATCGTAGTGTGTTGGGTGTGATGTCAAGACGAAGTATCACTCCAGTCATAGTGGAGATGATAGTCACGTAGGATACAGGACTGGTTCTCTTAAATGCTGCAGCTATCTGGATAAAATGACAAGGTCAGGTTTATCTGATTATAGAGACTAGTCACCAGACATCCGACATATGCTTCGTACGGGGCAGACACAATTCCAGCCCCAGGCCTAGCACGTGATCATCCGATACTGGATCGACATACGCAATACTACGTATACTACGCCTGATATAGATCCCTTATTCCTGTAAGCATATTTCTGGAGAATTGGGTAGGCATGGCGCTTTGCTAGAAGCCAACCTTGTCTTGTAAATCGGTACAAATGTAGTACTAGGTACTTACATGTTCGGATAGTCCGACGACCGAATTTACTGCCAACATATCCGGGGATCTCATGGGTCGCTTCCCGAAGATTCACCGATGACGTATGACTCGCACTTTATTAATCTAGGATTAATTAATGATGAGAGAGAAAATTAATCTGAGATTAATTACGAGATATTTTATCTAGGACAAAATATCATTTAAAGAGAGAAAATGATTAATTTGGAATTAATCGATAAAATAATATATTAGATATATTATACGAAATTGGATTTCGACGCGGAATTAATATTAGATTTTAATTCGGGCGAACGAATTAATTTAGAATTAATTTGTTAGCGACATGAATAGTGATTTCGCTAGGCGTAATCTTTTAATTACGTCGCAACGGAAAATTCGTTAATTTGGAATAAGCGAACCCGAGCCCGAGATTGTTTGCGAGCGCATTCGCATTTTGAATTTGGTCATCGAAAGCACCGTGCCTACCCAATTCTCCAGAAATATTCTTAAAGGAATATGTAATCTTTATAAGGCGTAGTATACGTAGTATTGCGTATTACGATCCAGTATCGGATGTCACGTACTAGGCTTGGGGCTGGAATTGTGTCTGCCCCGTACGAAGCACATATCGGATCTCTGGTAACTAGTCTCTATAATCGGATAAAAATGACCTAGTCATATTATCCCGATGACTGCAGTACATAAGAGCACCAATTCAGTATCATACGTGATCATCATCTCCACTATGACTGTAGTGATACTTTCATCTTGATATCACACCCAATACACTACGATTCTCAATATACCCAGAAGAGGCGTACATAGAACCTGTTAAAGCCCTGGACGACCAAAACCAAAGTATATTGATTGTCGCAAGTATTAGCGGTGCAAGTCTCAGGTTAAGACCAAATACACCTACCCTGATTCGGACTTCCATAGACACATAGTCACACTACCAATGAAATTCTGAGGGGTCTATCCAGAGTGAAGCTGTTTCCGTAACATCGGTAAACACAACCTCCTATCACACTTGCATGAGTATCCTATACCCAAATATATGAGAAATATGATGTTATGCTCCCACAACGCGCACAAGTGTAATACTAGTCTATTCCACATTATCGATGTCCAATCTCGATAATACTATGACTATGGATATTTAATGATTAAACCTTCGTGGATTGATACTGTCTCATATCATCTCAATCCGGAACTAATCATAAGGACCTTTTATCATTTATATATCTTGGTAATCTAATTACAAATGATAAAAGAGCAATTTCCTTTGTCATATAGTTAATTTGTACAACAACACCATGATATGTACAAATAGTGATTCTATTGGTCATAATTGTCCAACAATCTCCCACTTGGCCTATAGCCAATCACTCAAGTGTCTTACACCCGAACTATGTACGGTTCTCTCAAACTTCTGCTGAGAAAGGCTTTCGTCAGTGGATTTGCATGGTTATCATCTGATACGATTTATTCGATCATCACATTGCCACAATGTATGATCCGAACGAATCAGATGAATAATTGAAGTATATATCTGGATCGTTGATGAGACGTTTTATTCTTTAAGAAAGCATCCTTAGATCATCTAAAATACTTAAGGATGTTTTTAACATCAATCCAGTGACTATCACTTGGATTGGCCTAATTGTGACTCCATATGCTCAAAGCATATGAGACACCAGGTCGCGTATATTTATTTCAATGTACGAGTTCTCAGAGAGTACCAACAACTTTTAGATCTATCCCAGTAGATCTTTATTCCTAGAATAAAGGTTGTCTCTCCCAAGAATTCTACGGAGAATTTTCATAAAAGCCAAGCTTTCACCGATTGTATTATGGGAATTTCATTTCCAAGAAATGATACATCATCATTATTTAGGACAATCACTGTCAGTGCGCTCCCACTAACCTCCTTATATACACAAGAATTAATTTCGTTTTGAATTAAATCATATACCATTATGATTACATCAAAGCGATAGTTCCAAGAACCCTATGCTTGCTTCAATCCATACAGTATCAGCAAGCATTATCCAAATGAATTAACAATGGCAACAGGTAAAAGGTTTCGTCGTAATCGACACAATGTTGATAACGATACCTTTTCGCTACAAGTCTAGCTTTGTACGTTGTATGTTTCCATCCATGTATGTCTTCCTTGAAGACTTATATAGTACCAATAGGCACAATGCCTTCCGGTACATCAACCAGTGTCCAAACTTGGTTGGTATACATGGAATCCATTTCGGACATCATGGCACTTTGCCATAATAGGGAGTCGATACTTTGTATCACTTCCTCATACGTAGTCAGTTTGTATTCCTCAATAAGATTGACATCTTCACTAGGTGAGATCAGAAACCCATACCCCAGGTTTTTTCTGACTCTCTCCGACTTACGCGGTTCTTGTGTATTCGAAGATTGCGGTACAGTTTCATCCTTGATGAACTGTTTGTGTTCATTAAAGAATCGGTGCCTGGAACAGTATTACTCCGATTTTCATCGAGTTTTACTTTATTCCCAACTTACCACTATATATAGGTATTCCTCTTAGGAAGACCGCATGGTGAGCAATAATTACATTGTTCTCTTGTGAGTTGTATAAGTACTATACTTTGGTTTCCCTAGGGTAACCCACAAATTAGGCACTTATCCGATTTGGATTCTTGTTTGGTATCATCCAAACATATGCCCGACATACCCAAATCTTCAGGAATGAGAAAACCTGGTTTCTTTCCTGTTCATATCTAATATGAAGTCTGTCAAACAAATTTTATGGAACCTTATTCAAAATAAGTTCTGCACTGTTAATGCATATCTCTTGAAGGAAAATGGTAGCTCAAAGCGACTTATGATTAACCTTACTATGTCCAACAAGGTTCGGTTTCTCTGTTTGGACACACCGTCAAATTGACGTGTTCCGGGAGGAGTCCTCATTGAAAGAATACTATACTCTTTCAGGTATTCGAGAAACTTACTGCTTAAGTATTTTCATCACGGTCCAATCATGGTGTTTTAATACTTTAGCCGATTTGTTTGTCTACTTCGTGTCGAAACTCTTTGAATTTATCAAAAGTTTCTGATTCGTGTTTCAAAAGAAACACATAACCATAACGCGATGCCACATCCGTAAAGGTCACGAAATATTCATATCCACCTCTAGCCTAGCTAGACATGGGCCCACTTACGTCACTATGAACGAGGGCTAACAGATCGGTGGCACTTACACTTTTACCAAGTAAAAGGTGTTTTAGGCACTTTGCCTAATAAACTAGATTCGTAGACATTATTTGAATAGAATCAAATATGTCCTAGTATCCACTCTTCAAAAGTGTGGATATACGAGTCTTGTTTAATGTGTCCCAGACAACAATGCCACAAATAAGTCTCAACTGATTAATTCAGTTTGAGCTATTTGTTTGTCATGTCATATGTTTGAGATTTATTTATTCAAAATATAAAAATGTTATTTACATCTAATGTGTTTATCTCAATATCATCTTTATAAAATAAAATACTTTAGTGTTCTAGAATATAAAGGTATACCCGCAATGGGTTAAAACCTGATATAGAGATAATGTTTCTAGTCAAACTAGTTACATTGTAACAGTTTCCTAATTTAAGTACACACCCGAATGGTAGTTCCTAAAATTAGGTATCTACGGTTAAAACAACGACTTTCATCCCGTTTCCAATTCGTAGTTTAATCTCAACTGAAGTCAGTATCCTGCTTATCAGCAGATTCTGCACACCAGTACATATTTTATGTACCACATCTAGCATCTAAAATCCAATTTTAATACTAGCAGTGAACACGTTTATGACAAACATATTTGAAGTCGGAGCCTTGCACCGTCTTCAATTCCTTCATGTCTGCCTTGTCCATACGGTAGTCACGTTTCCAGTGACCCCGTTTGCCACAGTTTAGGCAGACATCTGGGATATGTCCTTTGTCATCCTAGAAGACAGTGATGATTTTGCCTTTGCCTCTTTTAGAAGCTCTGGCATTGTCTCCTATAGCATAGTCGTCAACTCTCCGAGAGTTTACTCTTGGTTCATGATGAACCTGCCCCAATTTTCGGGTAGAGACTATAAGATCAAATCTTTGGTAGTCTCGGCCACGTAGGTTTTGCCCAGCTAACCTAGCTGATCGATGTCAGCAATCATCTGCGACACCAAGTGCTCGACAGATGTACCCTCTGACATACGCGAGCGAAAAGAGCTTCTATTGCAATTTGTACTTCTAAGATCTAAGAATAGATCTATGAAGATCTTTAATTTCATCATCACAGTATAAGGATCTAATCCTTAATAATGATGACGGAATTAAAGTGTCATTGCAGTAAGCATAAAAGATTGAGCACTAAAGTTATCATCACATGAATATTCCAAATATCATGTTCTACTATTTGCTCAACTCCGGGCTTAGGCCCAAGAGGTTGTTCTATCAAATAGAATAACTTCTCAATTTCCAGGACTATCATGAGATTCTATTCCCAATTTGAAAATTAAAGCCGTTTAAAGACATTTTCACCCAGGTTTAAATTTTAAACGCTAATCTTTCTGTTATCTTGATTGCTATAGTCCAACTATCCAATCAACGATTTCAGTTACTATTTAATATATTGATTACTATATTCTAACTATATAATCAACTATAATTTAATTGATTAAATTCAAATATATTGATTACTATAGTCCAATTATATAATCAACTATAATTGAAGTAGTTTGAATACAGTCCAACTGTTTAATTAAAACAATGATTAAATATTAGTCCAACTAATATATTAATTTACGATGAAAAATTTGAAATGAGCGCGTATTGGCAAGTAACTAAACGAATATTGCAAATTTAATACTTGCCTCCCACTATTTTTCGGCGAGCCTCTAACCCTCTGTTAATTACTCGGGAAACCTTGTTTCCTAGTGGGCTAGGATCCCGTTAAATAACACACAATCTTGACTTTGGCCAACAAATTATATGATAATTAACTAGGTAGATCTCTAAGATCAATTGGATCCCATCCAATTCCTAGATCCAGTAGGTGGACATCCAAGTCCGAAACATAAATCTTATATATGC